>JAQQAE010006072.1:0-10994 GCA_029823295.1 Pseudamia nigra
CTGGCTGTCATCAGCATAAAGATGGAAAGAGATCCCATGCTTCCTAAAGACCGATCCCAAGGGGAGCATATACAGGGTCCAAGGGGAGCATATACAGGGTATGGAGATGCATCATTTTTGTTATGATGCATCTCTACAACAGTTCACGGTTACGTTAAAATGGGAATAAAATGTTATCTATTGATTTTAAGTAATTCTTTGTATTTTTTAGGTGTTTTCACATCTCATGGATATATGCCGCTTTTTAACCGCTAATTGCTAATCAAGGAGCAACTGTTTCTGTGGGAACTTGGCATTTTCTGATAATCCTGACGACTACAGATCAAAACTAAGTGGAATTCTCTTGCCCCTTGAGTGACCACGAACTCAAAAACTAAGCCCTGGAGATTTTGCCCCATGGCCTAAATAATTTCTACATGTTCACTGCGCTGTCTCCTTCAGTGATATTTCTGTACAGCATCAGATTTCGTTAGTGTTTTCTTCCTGTTTGCTAACGATGCTGACCTTTCCTCATAGTTCTGACGACAGCAGTCACAACCGTGGCCGCAGGAAGCGGAGCTGCAGCTCCAGTAGCAGCAGCCAGAGTCGCAGCAGGGGTCGGGGCCGTGCCGACAGCTGGAGCAGCAGCGACAGCCGCAGGAAGGGTTTGGCTCCTCCCAAAATGGAGGCGCAGGCTGAGCCAGCGCAACCCACCTACAACGACCCATCATCTTTGCAGACTCCTGCCCCCCCTGCTGTAAACCCCACACCCCTCCCTAGCATGCCTATCCCTTCCTACCCTCCCTCGCAGGTTCACAGTGTGATGACCCCCAACTACCCCCCGCCTGGGTACGGACAGTATGGGAGCTACATGCCCTACATGCACCAGCAGTGGCCCCCTATGTACCCACCCCCCGGCATGGCCATGCCCCCCCAGACCCATGAGGAGTATCCGTCCACTATACCATACAAACAATACAGCAGCACCGCCCTGGAACCCACACAATCATCGACACTCAAAGGTCAGTGTGAGCATTACTCTGATTGGTTGTGAACACTGATTGACTGGTTGCTGTCGGTGTTTTATTGGTTCATGTGTTTTACGTTGACAGCATTTGGCGCAGAAAAGGTCACAAGTAGAGTTCCGGACAGAAGCGTCTCTGAGGAGGAGAACAATGAGAGCCAGAAGCAGAAGGTCAGTGACAGTGGGGCGGGGCAGGTGGGCGTGGTGGTGATCGGTGCGGGGGGTGGCTGTGGGATTGTTCATGTTTGGTTAAGATCCACCCTGGTGTGTTCAGGTTCTGGAGGAAAGGGAGAAGCTGAAGCAGGACAGAGACATCCGGATGAAGAAGAAGGAGTACCTGATGAAGGAGCTGGAACGACTCCGCAAACAGCAAGGTGACCGTTCCTCGAGCACATCGCCCGAGCAGATCACCTGACCACACCTTTTATAACCAAGAACGGGATGCACCTACCCCCACTGTGTTCACATCTACAATAATGTCCTTTGACATTTTTGAAAAAATTCTCCATTGTTTTTTATGGTCAAAAATTTTGTCTAAAAAGCTTAATATTAAGCTATAAAAAGCTATAATTATGAAAAGTAATATCAGAGATGTCCTGAATAGGCTCAACTTTTGGACATTTGAATCAATTTGAAACAATGTCAGACTCGTTAGACGTGAAATGTACATAAAATTAATAATAAAGCATGAAGACAACAGTGAGACTGCTGAGTCAGCAATCCCACCAATGAGGAGTCATGAAGGGGTGAATACTTTGGGGTAGGCCAGGGTCTTGTTTCTTTACTCTGCATCCTTTCCATCCTTTTTGTCCCAGGCGAGCTCATGAGGAAGAAGCGCCGGGAGAAGGACGGACACAAAGACCCCCTGCTGCAGGAGATCAGCCGGCTGCAGGAGGACGTCATGACGCAGATCTCCAACCTGCGCAAAGAGCACGAAGCCGCCGAGAAGAAGCGCAACGAGATCGACAAGGTGGCACTGATTCTGGGCCTGAGCCCCTCTGACCGACCGCGGAAGACCAGCAAGACGACAGAGCAGCAGGATGAGCAGCCGCCGGAGAAGAAGAAGAAACGGGAGGCGGAAAGAAGCCCAGAGGAACAAACGGAGATGAGCGGCGACAGGATCACAAAGGTACGAACACCTGAGGAGGAGGAGGAGGAGGAGGAGGAGGTAACAACACACCGGGATGTAGCTAGTTTCACCTGCAAATGTACAGCGCATGTGCAGACCGAAGTATTAGTTTACGTGTAGGTGGGTGTAAATCATAGCTAGGGCTTTAGATAAGTGTGAATGTCGCAGCTTCAAGATCACCTGCACCAGGTGATTTCATGAAGTTTTCTACTGAGCTGCAGGTTTAGTTTTAGTCTGGTCATTGTGTTAGACCCGAGTAGATTCTTACACCAATACAAGCTTAGACTGTTTCTGTTGGTCGTGTTTTAAAGGACACATATCGCGTATTTTCCGATGTAATATTTAACGTGACTCTAAAGATGATATAAATGCAGGGTTAATCTTCAAAGTCCCTCTGTGTTGTTTTCTTTGTTGTTTTCTTTTCCATTCTCTGAATCTTGGCTGAAAAAAAAATCCCATTTTGGTCCCGCCCCTCTTTCTGATTGGTCAGTTATTTTTACTGAGAAGCAGCACAATCAGACCAGTTACTTCATGGGTTGTGGTTTATGCAAATGAGACGAGGTGTGAAGTGAACCATGCCGAGAGCTAACCTGAGTCGAGGTGGGCGGGGCCTAGGCCTCAGGCTGAGGTCATTGACAGCAGATGTGACATCACATCTGATGTAGAAGTTAAACTATGGGTTTTCAGTCCGATTCAGCTGAACCGGATCAGAAAAGCTCTGTTTAGATACTGAAACATTATTTTAGAACCAGGAACGTGTTTTATCATGTTGAAAAGCACAGAGAACTGATTTTTCATAAAATGTATTCTTTAAGCTTAACATGAAGGAGGTTTCGGCACACGTTGGTTTGATCAGAGCAGCCGACACGTCTCCAGTGGACAGGTGTGTCTTCTGTTTGATTCGTCCAGCACCTTCACTCGCATTGCAGCCATTTCACCGGATTCCAATTTAAACCGCCAACATGTGGATTTGTTTGACGTTTTGAGACGATCGGTGAAAATCCTCTTTGAACGGAAGCGTGACGCCGCTTTTCAGGCCTGGAAAACATTCAGAAGGCCAGTGTCACAAACGGGGTGCGATGGTTGTTGTGTCCGTTTTTCATGACGCCATTTCAACAACAACCAATGAGGACCTCCAGAGATTCCAGATGATGGCGGTCAGAGGTGAAATAAAAATATCAAACTTGTTAAACCTGACACGATAACTTTTTTTAGAAATTACTGTGATGAACAATATTCACGCCATTTGTTTTTTTTTTTTCCATTATGATGCCTAAGAAGGATGCTAGTGGTAAGAAGAAAACCTGTAACATGATCTTGATACAGGGGAAACGAGTTCAGCGGAGCAGTGGAGAGGAGGATGAGGAGGAGCTTACGACAACAGGAGAGATTTAGGACATGTTATGGCATTATGAACTGTTCCAGGGGTTCACAGAAAAAAACACCCCGAGAAAGTGCACATTGGTTGTCGATTAGACCAAGTGAATGACATTTGTGTCACCCATTTTGATAACATTTTACGGAGTAGGCAGAGGCAAACCTCTTTGGATCACTATTTTAGCAAAGATCATTACCTACTCAAAAGTGATGATGCGGACGATGATGAAAGTGTGGCGAAAAAGGCCAAAACCAGTGAATAAAATTCAGAAAAGGAAAAAAATATGAATTGTGTATGGGAACGGATGAATTGGTTTTACATGTATTCTTATGGGAAAACCCGGGTGACAAGTTTTTCGCTTCACGAGCTTGATCCTGGAACGGATTAAGCTCGTAACCCGGGGTAGCACTGTAATTACAAAATGAAGGCAAAAAACAACAAGTCAGTGAGTATTAACTTAATAATCAGGGAAAAGGAGCAAAAGATCCAACATGGTGAAGGAGTGAACAAAATCTGATGAAAAATGAGCAAAATAAGTAAAATAAACCAAGTGCAGAAAGAAAAAAAGAAGCAAAATTGACAAACTAATCATAATAAATGCTTCAAAAAATGTACAAAAAAACAAAACTGTTACTTTTCTGTTTCACCGTTTGCTGAGTTCCTTCACTTTGTACAATTATTCACATTAAGTCCTCTTATAAACCACTGTAATATAAATCATACAGTGTGATTGATTCATCATTTTTTTTATAGTAACTAAACTTTAATTCAGATTATGTTTCACTAAACTGACGTGATGGACATTATTTAACCGTTTTCAGACAGTACTTGCTCAAAATAAGTCATATTATTTTCCAGATTATTTGGAACTAGGCTTAAAATGTTTTTTTTTTTAAGAACTAACAATCACATAAAACTGAGATGATGATAATAAAACCCACATTTACAAGGACCTCAGGTCGCCAGGTTGGGCTCATGATCATGTCAGGGTGAGAATGCACACGGTGAATTGTCTGAACAGCCAGACTTTCTCAATAATTATGGGGTGGAAGTGTTTTTTTTTTTCATAATAGGCAACAAACCAATCAGAGTTGTGTATGTCATTCTGTTTAATTCTCATCAGCGTGACAGTATTCTGTCTCCTCATCATTAAATCACACATCATAGACAGTGTGAAATTTCGAACAAATATGAGTAAATGCAGCATCTCAGAAGTATAATATTGTTATAAATGACATAAATTCAGATGCTGAGTATTCTGTGTTGCAGCTGGTGTGTGCTGGTTCAGCTCATCTACCGGTCTGCACACGTCACTATATCACACACACACTTCCACTGGATTTATACGTTATGTAAGGCGCTGGTTTTCAGTCTGATCTGATGTAGCAGCAGTAGAACAGGTGTAAACATGAATAATAATAATCATCATGATTGTTACGAGGTCCAGCTAGCATAGCTAGGAGTCCGTTCTCTAAGCTCCCACAGCCACCCCCTGTAATGAATCCTGTCACCAGACAGAGCTTGAGTTATGTTTTATCCTGTGTGATGTGTTTTGCCCCTGTCCTGTCACCGGATGGAGGTGTGTGTTTGCAAAACTCACCCCCACACTCTGGTTCTGGAGCTGGTGAAACACACCCACGGAGTCCAGCGGTCCGTGCACTTCCTCCAAAGAATCGGCCAACCTGCGCTTGGATTGTTTTGTTGTAGTTCAGAGTTTTTTTTTAAGGTGAATATATACAATAGTGTCAGCATGCTACCTAAAAGTTCGATGACCAGTCCGTAGGCCTCTACGGTTCAGTTCTTTCAGCTCTGCTTCCTCTCTGAGCTGCTCTCAGCGTTTCAATCTCTCCTCTGTCCACGTGTTCACACAGCTGCTTATATTAACTCATTCCACCCAGTTGTGTCTCATTCACGCTGATCAGAGTTTACAAACCAAGCCCACATCCTCTGCATATGTGTCAATCAGTGACTCCTTGAGCTGAAAACCACGCCTACAGAAACTTGATAGTAACCTCATGGATTGGACTTATGTAGCGCCTTCCAAGTCTGCTTCTCAAAGCGCTGACACCGAATCAGGTCCACATCATGTCGGCGGACATGAGCCGCACCGGGACCTGGAAGTTGCCAGTTCAGTTGTAGTTACATTACTCAAACTCGCGCTTTAGGAGTGAAACACACTTGGCATTGTGAAAACGCCTAAATAATGGAGTTAATGTCAGGATTCGTTACATTATCACATTAAACATATTGAAGCACAATTTTATTTTTATTCACCCACTGCAGTGGGTAGCACTCGTGCCTCACAGCTAGAAGGTCCTGGGTTCAATCCCGACACCAGGCCTTTCTGTGTGGAGTTTGTATGTTCTCCAGCTTGGGTTCTCTCCGGGTTCTCCAGCTTCCTCCCACAACCAAAAACATGTACTAGGTTAACTGGTTACTCTAAATTGTCCATAGTTGTGAATGCAAAAATGATTCTCTGTCTGTATAGTCATGAGGTCTCAGCCTCAAATTGTGAAGCGCCTAGAGATAATCAGTGATTATGATTGGCGCTATACAAATAGAATTGAATTGAATTTCTCTGTCCGCGTCTTATTAATAGACTGTTTATTTTTAAATATGCAGAAATACACACAAACCATGATGTTTTCAGAAATAATACATTTTGCATGTATCCATCATTAAATGAAACTGTTGCGCTATGTACGCGTCTACATGGTCACATGACTACAAAGCACTCTGAGATTCCAACTATTTTTAACTCTAAAGACAACATTTTTGTCGGTCACTGGTGCTGCTGTGTTTTGGAGGAAGGTGGTAACTCGCTGTCCTCCAACACACCACCGGCGTCGCTCAGCGCGTTGCTATGTCAGAGGCAGAAAGCAGGTGTTTTTGCTGAGTCAAGATAGGAATAGGCCATGAGCTTTATGTTCGGCAGCAATGCACTGGGGGAAGGCAAGACCCTTTGTTCTACAAGAACCGGTTGATATGGTAACCGACGTAGTGTCTGTTTGGTTTTGGTGACATAGAAATTAATCCATTCACACCGATCTGATATTTTACACTTCACAACAACTGTGACTTTTGAGTGTAAATTATTTGTCTCTCATCATAAACCGTTTATTTTTTCCAACAAACGTCCCATAACCTGGAGGTAAGGGGCAGGACTTAGCCTCTGTACGGGAAAGAAACTTAACAAGTGTAGAGTGTACGGTGTACTTCGAACACATCTCAGGCAAGAGTTCATCGGTGTGTTGATGTTAAAGCCAAAAAAATAGACTTTAATGTTTTGCCAACATTTTTTTATTCAGCTTCCTGCTTCCTTGGTCATGAGTTTCATGTCACACATACGCACTGATACAGCAGTGATTGTAGATGGATGAATCAATGATCTGCATGGGGTTATATTTAACATCACCTCAGCCTCACGTCATATCTCATGGCACCGGGATCCAAACGCTGTGGCTGAGGTGAGTTGATGCCACAGAAGCCAAGGATGCTATTGATCATCAAAGTGATTGATTATCAGAGTGCATCTGAGCTTCTTATCAGTGATCATATGAACTCGTGCGTTTTCGTTGTCCTCGGTTAAACGGCGCGTCTGAATTTTCGGTTTGCGCATTGACCAGACTGTCCTGCAGTCTAGGATGTCAGACAAGGTAAGGGCCTTCATTCTTCTCTTTTGGTTGTGTGTGACTCGTGTTGCTGAATGTTTCTGGTCTCTAGTCACATTTAATTTTCCATCCTCCATCTTTGTTTCTTAGCAGACGTCTTCAGCTCCATCTCAAGCTTCCCTGGACAAGACACTGCCTACTAATGAAATGGCCCCACCTCCGGCTCAGGCTCCACCCCATCATGCGCCTTCATCTCCACCCCCGGAGCCTTTTGAATACTACGACGCAGGAAACCACTGGTGCAAAAGCTGTAACATCACTTCTGGTTCCATGTTTGATTTTTTCACACACTTGCACAGCAAATCGCACCGGAAGGTTGGTTTTATCTCAATGCACCTGTGAGGGTTTGCTTGATACTCTCTCCTGGATGCCTCCTTTATGTTTAACATGTGGCCTTACACTCCACAGACCCTGGACCCGTACGACCGGCCCTGGGCCTCCACGCCAACCAAAATCACCAAGACCGTGCCGTCAGTAGAGAAGCTGACCAAACCGGCTAAAGGTAATTGCCACCTCCCTGTCACTGATCCTCATGTCATGTGTTGGTGTGATGCCATTGTTCTCTGAGCCGCTGAATTTTGTTAGCCGTCTTCTGCTTCCAGGTGGATCTCAGTCTGGATCTGAGTGTCTTAATGAAAACAGAGCTAATGAAGTGACAAAGGCTCGAAGTGTCGAATCGCAGAGGACAGTCCTGTCGACACCTTCGCTCTTTACACTTTCGTTTTCGTGTCTCGTCCTCACATGAAGCTCTGCTGGATGTAAATGTACGCAGTAACCTCCGGATACGTGCTTTAGCTGCTCTTACAGGTGTTCCCCAGACATCTGTCCTCACTGAGCAGTTAAATCCATCACCTGCTGCTCTCACATCTGAAATCTGTCATTTTCTAAAATATTTTAATCAGTTGATACCTGTTGATCTCTCGTGTCCTCACAGCCGCCCGGATCAGACTCATCCCTCAGGTAAACATGATTGGCAGGTATCATTTGTTTTCCGGTGGGTTTAAAGTACGGTGCTTGTGTTTTGCTGCAGGTTCAGAATTCCTGCTGCCGGTCAGAGGATTCTTCTGTCTGCTGTGTAAAGAGTTTTATGGAGACGCCATCTGTGCAGAGGAGCACGTCACCAAGCACGGCCACAACGAGAAATACCGGGTACTGCTCTTCGTACTTCATACTCCCGGACAGAGTTCCTTTGTAGAAGCTCTGCAAACGATACATTTGGCTGAAAACCACTGTAGTTCTTGATGCTAAACATACGTTTAGAAACATTAATTATCTCTAAAAGTACATAACTGATTCTTTACAAACATCAGCACCTCGTTGCTTCTAGTGTTTTGCTCTTTTTGTTTCTCTGACTTGGCGCTTTTCCATCATTTCAGCAGGGTTGACTCATCAAACGTCATTAATATGAGGGCTTCATTTCTGTTTGACAGTAAACAGGCCGAAGTAGGACAGGAAATGTTTACTGTAGCCTTCATGCCATATGATTGTAAAGGTACAGGTGCTGAAGCTTTGATACCGTGATACTGCGTCTGAAAACAGTTGACCACTTTTGACCATTCTCTGCAATATTTTCCGTTCATTATAAAAAGTTAAACTAAAACTCAAGAAATGCCAAACAGCGCCTAAAGCACTTAAACTACTGCTGTAAAACATTTGAGTTTATGCTTGTAAAGTAGTGCTTTACAGCTACTCTATTCTACAAGTGACACGTCTGGCCACAAGGGGAGGTAAGGTGCCGATCATTGTACTGATTTTTGTTTGGTGTTTGTCTCATTTCTTTGTTGAATGCCTTCATCTCCAGATCCAGATGTACGAGAACCCGCTGTACGAACAGAGGAGGAACCTGGACCGGCAGGCCGGACTGGCCCTAGAGGCCAGCGGCAAGAAACGCAAACACGAAAACGAGGAGAAGGGCGGCAAAGAAAAGGAGGAGAAGCCCAAACACAAGAAGGACAAAAAAGACAAGAAGAAGGAAGAGGAGCAGGACAGTTTCCAAGAGGAGAAATCCAAAATGAAAAAAGAGGAAGAGGAGAAGGTGAAACCAATGAAGAAGGAGGAGCAGGTTAAAAATGCAAAGAGCCAGGAGGAGGAGGAGATTAAGTACAGCCAGAAGGATGACAAATACCGCTACCGAGAAGAAGAGGACCGGGGAAAATACAGGAGAGATGAGGAAGATCGATACAAGTACAGAGACGACGAATATCGCTACAGGCATCGGAGCTACGATGACGACAGGTACGAAGACCGACACAAATACACATCCAGAGGAGACGACGACAAGTACAGATACGACAAATACTCAGATTTCAAGTCAAAGTATGAACCCAAATCTGAAAAAGGTTTCAGAAAGCCTGAAGAAGAAAAAACAGTAGGAAAACCACAAGTCACCAAGCAGCCAGAGCCTCCACCAAGACCCTACGACCCTCCCAAGATCATCTGTGGGCCCAGTCCGGCCATGAGAGCCAAGCTCCGCAAGCAGAGCCAGGAGGCCGGAAAACTGACACCTGCAACCGCCACAGGGGCTTCGTTTGGAAAGTTCACCTGGAAGAAGAAGGAGAACCAGCTGGCAAAGGAGGCACAGAAAGTGGCCGCAGAATTCATCAAAGATGATGAAGCCGCCTCCAAAGAGAACCCGGTTCCTGCGGACGACTCCCTTGCAAAGACCATGGCTGTCGCTAAGGAAATTGCTGAAAAGCTTTCTGGTCAGCCCATTTTACCTCCATCCACCTGGTCCAGAGGTGCCTACAAGGGAAGGATCCGACCAAACCTCCCTGCACCAGCTGCCTTTCAAAGGAGGGCCGCCATGATGGGAAAACCAGCCCCTCTGAACACCTTCCTCAACATCCAACCTCAAACCTCCACCCAGAATATTCTGGTGCAGCCTCAACATGACATTCCCACAGTAGCATCTCCTCCAGGCGGCATTTCCACTTCATCGTCTTTAAAGAATACTTCTGGATTCCCTAATCCATCAAACGACAGCCCTAACGCTCTCCAAAAAGAAGACCCCATATTCCCACAGACACGCGAAGACATTTCCAAGTCAAGTCCTGTTCCAAAAGATGGCCCCAGATCCCCAAATTCTCTCACATCCACTTCAAACAAGCAGACCTGCCCTCCAGCTTCTAAACCTGTAACACCAACCTCAACACCAATGTCAGAACTGGCGCAAACACCAGCTAAACCTACAGCTCCAGTGGTTAACATCACACCACCAGTTACAAATCCTGTGATGGTGCCGACTCCGGCTCTGTCCAGATCTAAACCTGCTCCATTCAGACCTAAACCTGCAGAACCAGACATGATAAAAATTGTGTCCGATGTTGCAGCTCCAGGAGTCCCTGAAAACGAACAGACCCGTACGGTGTTCGTCAAACCACCTCCTTTTATGAACTCCGGTGACGGAGTCCAGAAGTCAGGGAAGTCTCTGAAGAATAACCTGGCTGCAGCCAAAGCCCAGGACTTATTTGGCATCTTCTACAGCAGCATCGGCCAATCAGGGCCTTCTATCACAAAACCAGCAACCGACACAAGAACCAATACCACTAAAGTTCCAGTTGTCCCTCAACCAGCACCAAAACCACAATCTAAGGTTCAGTCATCCCCACAACCGGACAAACCTGATCCAAGAACCCAACCTGAACCGGGCGAAGCTGAACCAAGAACCCAACCGGAGCCGGACGAAGCTGAAGCTGAACCAAGAACCCAACCGGAGCCGGACGAAGCTGAACCAAGAACCCAACCGGAGCCGGACGAAGCTGAAGCTGAACCAAGAACCCAACCGGAGCCGGACGAAGCTGAACCAAGAACCCA
>JAQQAE010006073.1:0-17007 GCA_029823295.1 Pseudamia nigra
AAAGCAGCTAAAAACACATCTTTTTAAAACTGCATTTGGATGATTTACTTTTTATGATTTTGTTGGAATTTTATGTTCTTATTGTGTTTTATTGTTGTTGTTTTTATTTTAGCATTTGGTTGTAAAGCACTTTGTGGTTTTTATCTCGAAAGGTGCTATATAAATAAAACTTTACTTACCTACTTACTCACTATTTTCAGCTGCAGGTTTGTAAGTATTTGATCCTTTAACAAGTATTAAAGGAAGCTAGCCAATGCATGTGGAAATGATGATGAAATTAAATTACAGAGACAGAATTCTTTGTCTCTGGTATCATTGGATCACATAAAAAGTCTCAGTATGTATGACCTCTGAACAGTTCAGTCCACAAGAGAGTAGTAGCAGCCCTGTCTGTGATGGATGTCAGGTCAGTCGGCAGCTCCTTAGCATTTACATATTCTGCACATATAAACACAAAGAAAGAAAGAATGTGGTGAAATCATTACAAGCTGTTCTCCTTCCAATAATTATATAGTATGTCACTTTGTATAAGGTAATTATTGTAACCCTCTCTCACTGTACTGAGACTAAAAGGACGGATGAGACCAGAGTAACATCCGAATGTGCCTGAGGATAAACAGAGGAATGTAATTAAGTACAAATTTAAGGTACGTCTATTTTACTTCTGTTTCCATTTTCTGCAGCTTTATAGTTTATATTGGTCTACATCTCCAAGGCATTGTAATGGGCCGTAGTTTTCATTTTCAATTTTTTATCTCCTTCGTGTATGTGAACTTAAGTGTGATAAATCGAATAATGACAGGTTAAATCTTCTACATGACAAATATATGCACAGAATATGTTGCACTGCTGTATATTACACGACTCAATAGTATACTGACAGTCAATCAAAACATGCAGGTCAAGATTTGCCTAATATTTTTCTATTCATGGATTCAAAGTGAGTCTTTTTTTCTTTTCAATCGTAACAGACCTTGCAATTTATTTGAAAAAAGAAATAACACAAGTTGTTAAGAATAAATTGATGGCAATTTTAAATCATTAATCAATATGACCTCCATTGACTTCAATACAGGCGGTAATACTCCAACACATGCTTTGCACCAGGTGACTAGTCCTGCATTGGGGTGTGTTGTCCCATTCTGGGGCGCCTGCACCATCTGCAGTGGACAAGGAACTCTGTTGTTGATCTGTCTGCTGGGGTGTCCCTCGGATCCTCAGAGGGGTCGTGGCCTGGGGAGCATGACAACCATCGCAAGACATTTGCCCCTTGTGTCAGATCAACCCAAAAAAGCATAAACTGTAATTTATAATGATTAACCATAAACCCAGAACCCAATAAGGAGACCCTGGACACAGAGTTGAATGAAACAGTTTCTTTGCAAAGGGAAGAGCCTCCTACCAGGAGTTTGGAATCCCCAGGTCTCTTCGAAGCTTCCTCCTTCGCTCAGATGTTTTATTAAAACACAAAAAGGGTGTAGTCACATATCATTTGTTAATAGTAGGCACACAGTCCATGAGATATAGACAAAACAAAGGTCAGTGTAAAAATACAGCTCTTCGTGGAAAAGTACAGCATTCAGTGCAAAGGTACAAAGTACAAAAAACAATCATTCAGTATATGAAGGCACGTGAAACTTAATGCGAGTACATTGAGGTAAATGATAACAAATATTCACAACTCCAACACCTTGTCCCTGCAGATTTGCCGTTGTGATGCACACAGGGCGTGGTCGAGCGTTGTCCTGCTGTCACGTCATGGTTCATCCTTTGAAAGCTGTGGCATTTTGGCTAGCACACATATGAAAATTGTGGCTTTTTCATGGCTTTTTAGAGGGTTTGTAAGACACTTCCTAAAATCTGTACATACCCTTTTGTGTATTGTTGGAATGCCACTAGGTCCATATTTTGCAAACTGAGTTCTCATGAGCAGTGAAGCATGTCAACAGCACAATACTCCAACTAAAAAAGGAGTCACACTCTGGCATCCAACAAAAATAAGTGTAACTCCCCACCACCCTATTTTGACAAAAAAATGACACTCTGCTTGAAAGTTTTCACTGACTGTCAGTACAGTATATACGTATCAATTACTTCAAAGCAGTAAAATGCAATGTACACATTCATGTTGTAGTATTATGAATAATAAAATCTTATACAACACACATTTACATGATATTGCTTGCATAATTGAAGTTTGCTATTAAGCATTTTTATACTGTGAAAAAAAGTTACCTGGCTTTGTGTAGCAGTGGAGAACATGCAGACTCAGTGCAGCTGACATCTAAAAACACAATGCATTAATAGAAATATAGGTGTATTTGTCCCCCTTAATATTAGCAAAATGTGCATTTTTGCCAGTAGTTACTAAATTTAGGTGATATGTAACTCTTGGGTCTCTGAAACCCCCACTCTATGTAAATGATGACATTTTTGTGTCTGTTTTTGTTTATTTTCATCATGTTATTGTTCATTTCCTTAATTATTTTGTTCCACGTTTTTTCACTCTGTTTGTTTTGTGGTTTATTTTGTTCATTTTTAATTTAGTGCTTATTTTGTTGTGATTTTGTGTTGTGATTGCCAGTGTAAATGTGGAATTCCCTTATAAATTAATTATAAACTGCATAAAATGAAACAATATGTACTGACATCTTTATGCATTTAATGCTATAACAAAATAATAACTTTTTTAAAATTATTAAAAGTTGTTCCCATCATTAATTGAACAACATGAGTTCAATCTTCATTTTTCTACATAGGCCCTATTATCTTTTACACAGACAGAGTAAAATATGTAAGAATGTTATATGTGCGTTTGTTTACAATAAAAAAAAGTTGATATTATGTTTGTTTATAAAGATTACAGGATTATTTTTTCTTGCTTTTTTTTGTTGACTATTCAATTAATTCGTGTTCCCCTCATAGACTTATACGGCAAAGGCACAAAAGCATTAATAATTCACCAATGCTCAGATTTTCCACGAGGATCCAGAGATTCCTGACTATAAATGTTCCTCCAGTGTCCAACCAAGCCCTACAGCCTTCAGTAAAAATGACTTGGACATAAATGGTAGATTTAAAAAAAAAGTTGATGACTTTAAAACTTGTGGGACTGAGCCAGCATCTTCTAATCTCACCTCCCAAATCCCTGTCTTTTACGTCAGTCATTGGTAACCGTCAGTACAAACCAGTAGAATAGGAAACACGCATATACTGCAGTTTTCGGCCTATTCGCCGGCTTATTCCACGATGCTTTGGGCACAATGGAGCAGCGTTCACGTAACACAAGTAAAAACGTAGAATAGAATCAAAATGGGTTGTTGCTTAAAGAAGCAAAAGCTGAAACATAGTGACTAAGTTATCATAAAACGATTAGTACTAAGTGCTATTTAAAGAGTCAACGATTGTGATTATAAGTCAGAAAACAGAAGTTAAAAATACTTTGATTAAGTCTACAAAGTTTTGTAATGTTTTTGTGTGACTATGTTTACTCTATTCCGTAAACGCATCACATTACATCGCGTTACATGATACCGTTAGCAAAATGTTAAGTCATATTCTGGTTAGTTGTTTAAAGTAGTTTAGCTCAGTAATAACAGCTAAATCAAGTCCTTACCGTAGTAGAACCTCAGCCTTGAGATGTTTAATACTAAACCTTTTGTCAGATGCTTCAGTGATCAGCAACAGGTCGCCTCCAGTGACAGCGGTCTGGGAAGGAAGAGCGACCCTGAATTAGTGGTGCGTTCAAATGGTGCTCGTTGATTTTACATGTTACAAAACAGCTGTATTTAAAATGTTATTCGATGTTTTACAGGAGGTAGCTTCAGGCTCGTGTTATTATAGGTGTAGATGTTAGCTGAACTTGGTATTTTTTTTCTATGAGTTTATGAATTTAGACAATATGTAGCCTTTGGGAGTTTTTATTTGCTTTTGCCCTATTTGTTGTTTATTTTGTTAATCTTTGTTCATTTAGTTGTTTACGTTATACATTCCCCCCCTCATTTTGCTCATCTTTGTTCATTTTGTTGGTTATTTTGTTCATTTTTGTAAATTTTGTTGCTTTTTTTCCTCATATTGTATCTTATGTTTTAAATTCTTACTACTTTATGAAACATTTTGTTGCTTATTGTGCAGATTGGTTTCTCCCTTTTTCACTTATATGTTCGTACAGTATTTGTTAAATGTCTTGATTATTACATAATTATATTTTGTTCCCTTCATAACCTTATGTAGAAAACATCAATTAATGCGGTATCATTTCCTCAGAACACAGAAAATTAAATGTCCAATGCTCAAATTTCAAGGTTATCAACTAAATCACCCTCCTTCACCCAAATGTTCACACAAAACCTGCATCCTTGTATGACACTGAATCACTTCCTCCATTAATCACCACCCACTTAAACTATGCACACAGGAGGGGGCACTTTAAAAGGACAAAATCAGAACATTTATCATTTACTGCGATGTCACATTTGATGATTCATGTCCAAGCAACTGACCACTACATCTGTGACATTTTAAGAATAGCCTAGATTGTATTTGTAGCTCCTGTCAGCAGTAGGAGGGAAGTTGACCTCTGATGCATTCAACAGCCAAAACTGAGAGGCAGTAAGACAGACAACGAGCGAGGGAGAGAGAAAGTCAACGAACAAGAGAAGGAGGAAGTTTGTCTTCCTCGTCTCATCACTGGGAGGATCTCACACAACACCTCTGCTGTAACGGAGAGCTCAAACACACGGACATGTAAGAGGTATTTAACACTCTCAGGGACATTTCCAGACATTTTAAATGTGTGTGCTCTGTTTTAGTGTGGTGGTGTTTTTGTTTTTCAAAGGGGTAGCTGACTTTTGGACTTCTTTACATGGACTGAGCTTACAGTTTTCCTATTCAGAATGATAGACAAGGCATTGTTAAAGGTCTTTAGGTAGTCTTAAATTGAGTTTTTAAAAAACAAGGCCTTCAAAGTGATTAGGAAGTCTTAAATGTGAAAGTGCCAGGTCTTAATCACAAATTGATTTGATGTAAACGCCACATTTCTGAGCTTTGAAGCAGCAGCTGCTTGGACTAGAAAATGTAGATTTTTTTTCATACTGCAGAATGTTTTTGTCAGTTGTGGATTATTTTTGTCATTTCTGATCATTTTGTTGATTATTTTCTTCAGATTTTGTTTATTTGAGGGAATATTTTGTCAATTTTTGGTCAGCTTGTGGGTTGTTATGGTCATTTCATGATCATTCTTGGGTTTTTTTTTTTACCAACTTACAAATTATTTGGGTCATGTTCATTTTTGTCAGTAGGTTGTTTACTTTTTGTTCATTTTTTGTGTTTCTTGATATTTTTGGTTTTTATTTTGTCTGTTTTATTGGTTATTTTCTTCACTGGTATAAAGTTTTGCCAATTTATTGTACAGTTTACAAGTTATTTTGGCAATTTTATTGTTTATTTTGATGATATTTTCTTCAGTTTTTGTTCATAGTTTGGAATATTTTGTTTATTATTTGCTCAATTTATGGATTATTTTCATCATTTATATTAATTCAATTGATTTTTTTGTTGTGTTCTTTGAAATGTTTTGTGGCCAACACATTATTGTAGTTTTTTTTTTCATTGTCTTAATTTATTTGTTATTCTTTAAGTGTTGTGTGTTTCTTGATTTTTTGTTTATTTAAAAAAAATTTTTTTTTATTAATTTTGTGGAAGATATTGTTCATTTAATGCTTAATTTGGGGATAAGTTTGGTTATTTTTGTTGATTTTTCCTTTTTTATTTGTTTTATGAATTAGGTATGTTAATTTTCCTTCATTCATGTTCATTTTGTTGATTATTTTTTCTTTTTGTTTCTGTTGTTAATTACATTGTCAGTTTTCTTCACTTTCCTATTTAGTTTCTTCATACTATTTTGTTCATTTTGATTTGTTATAAATCCCCCTGGGGGAGCAGCCGAAAGGAGAAAAACAACAACAACAACATAAATCCCACTTTTGACAACTTTCAATCAAAATTAACAAAATACCTTCAATCCTCATTTTTGTACATTTTATCTTTCATATATAAAGAGTAAAACACATCTAAAAGTTAGATGTAGATTCATTTACAGTAAAAAAGGGAGATATTGTTGATTAAATTTGGTAAAAATAATCTTTAAAAGTTCTTAAATGCATTCAATTTAAGTGTCTGATACATGTAGAGACCCTCGCTCCTCCTCTTCTCCTTCAGTGAGATGATGCACCCGTCAAGTCGAGTCCAGGTGACCCTCAGTGAGGAGGACAGTTCTGGATCGGATGAGGGGTCAGAGGTCAGTCTGGAACCTGAGACTGACCGGTTCGGCTTCATTCTGACCAACGGATCCACGGCGGGGTGAGCAGATCCATATTTATCTTTATTACTGTTAGTGCACTAACAGTAATAAGCTGACAAAACCAGACCTACTGCTTCTGGCATATTTATTTAAAAACACCACATGGTAGAAACACAAATAGATGCTGTGGTAGGTGGTGAGTTTACTTAGCACGATCAAGAAAGTAAAAAGTGTAAAAGTCACAACCCCAAAAGAAGAATTGTGTGTTTACATGTTCATTAAACAGTTTTCACAGATGCAATATTTTTTTCAGCACTAACATGAAGTCTAGGCAGGTGTTCAAGCAAGTTCTCCTCTTGATTAAAAGAAAATAAACTTGAGGAACACTTTACAGAACATGTTCAGGCAGAACAGAATCATTCATCAGTGACTGAAGAAGTTTAAAATATGTGGTATGAGAGTGTGAACAAAACAAAGTACTGTAGTCCCAATAACATCAGCAATGAATACCTCTCAAAGCAGCACACAAATCAGCAGACACTACATTTAAGAAGTGAAATTGCACTTCTGACCACACTGAATTTATCCGTGACACAGACACAACTGGGCAAAGAAAAAAACAGAGTAAAATCAAGTCACTGTTGTTTGGTAGTTTCTTCTTGGTAAAGTTGCAGCTATATAACCTGTATTAAAAGTATATGCCGTAGATGTATACAGATGAACTAAATAGTGGTGAGAAACTAAAGTTTGAACTTAGTGAGCTCAAACAAGGAGTCACACTCAAGCCCCATCCACTGCAGTAGGGCCTGAGCCTATGTGGTACACACTCTCCCAGGGGAACCACTGAGGCTGTTTTAAACACAATTGAATGACTGAGACCACACCCCTTTTCTGTCATTGCCATGGATACCATGGCCCTGCTAGGGTCCAGGATAATCCTGGTGGTTCTGATGATTTTAATGGTCCCTGAGGACTGACTGAGGGCAGTGACTTTGTATTTGTGATGCCACAAAAACATAGAAATCCAAATGGCTTGTTTAAGGCCAAGTTAACTGAAAAGCAGCGGTGTGTTTGTCCACAGAGTGAATATTTAGATAGGTTAGCATTATTAACAGAGCTCCCAGACCTGTTTTATAATGGAAAAGGAAATGAAAACCTGATTTTCCACAATGTGTCTTGAAGTTCAAACAACTCTCCCCCATCTCACTCATCAGTTATTGCAGAAAACTGTAAAAACCCTGCAAGATAAAATATACACAGCTTTCAGAAATACACTAAATACCTGTGAATGTCATCACAGCAGATGTGTTCAATTTTATGACCTGCAGTGTCACAAAAATCTTCACAGTGATCTGGACTGAACATTAAATGGTGCAAATTTAAAATAAGACTAACAGCTGCACAAACTACTACCTGTCGTCCTGTCACTGATAACATCCTGACCTGTTACCATGGAGATGTCACACCGTCACAGTGTGGTTTTCCTGTTTCCTGCCATGTCTTCAGAGTGGTGCTGCTTTTCTATAATGGCAACACAAAGTGCATGCAGCACCATTGCAGTGCTACTCAAAGAATCAAGTTGAATTTCTATTAAATCACTGTCAGAGGCCTGTCTATCAGCTCAGTTACTTGAAGTTTCTCAAACTTTATCTGTCGGGACACGATTTAAAAATGACAATCCACTGCTCTCCAGTTCATAAGAAGTCAATTTAGGCATAAATTAACTTCCTTGGTCATTTCATTGTATTTTAAAGCTTATAATATGTTGCGCAATTAAATATCCCTTTTCAAAGACATATACACTTCGATAAATCACAACTGTATTTTGTTCACATCTGATCAATACCAAACAATTACATCAAGGCAAAAGTAACAGGTTTATTCATTTATTTATTTAGTCATTATTTTGTTCATTTCATGGATTCTTATTCATTTTTGTTCAGTTTTGTTCATTGACTATTTTGTTCATTTCCATTCATTTTGTTAATTTTGTTCATTTTTTTCTATGACTTACATTTAGTATATTGCTCATTTTGTTCAGTATCTTAGCTATTGTTTTAATTTTGTAAATGCTGTGTTTTCTTCACAATTTTCTTTGTACATTTTTTCAGTTTTATTTATTACTTGGTTTATTTTGCCAATATTTTGTACAAAAAACAAAAAAATACAATCAGCATGGTAAGTTATAAGAATGATACATACTACAGAAGCATGATTCTTGCTCAATGTTTTTTTTAAAAAAAAATGCTTCAATCAAACACACACTACTTGTCAAAGGTTTGGGGCCATCCCATATATTTGAATATATGTCAAACTGTTCATGCAAAGAAAAAAACAATATTCATATGTGAGGAAGGGATATTTCATTACACAATTCAAATTTTAAATTGGCAAATAAGTGTATATCACTCTAACCTTTTGGTACTGCATCAGTGGAAAAACAGTGTAAGCAACAACCACTGACTGTCCTGAGAAAAAGTGAAACTTCAGCTGAGCTGTTTGTTTGTGAACTGCTTGGACTGCATTGACAAGCACATAGTTTGACTCATTATTGCTTCGGATGCACAGAATGTGTTCAGTGATTAAAGCAAAAGGAGAGTATATTGATGAAGCCAAAGATTGGGTTTATTTTGACAAAAGTTGGTGTCAGCATTGTTAAATTGATATAATTAATACATCTCATGATTATTTATCTAAATATTGTTTTTCCATTTTTCTTTGCATGGAAAAATGCCCAGTTTGGCATACAGTATACAGGTATATTAAAAAATCTGGGGTGGCCTCAAACTTTTGACTGGTAGTGCATGTTGGGCAAAGCAAACAAAAACACATTTGACCTACCTGTGGTTTGAACTCAGTGTTTGGGAATGGATGGCTGAAATGACTAACATGATGTTGGCTGTTCAGTGTGAGGAGCACAGGTCCACCTCCTGAGGTGGTGAGACAGAGGGAGACCAAATGGATCCACATCATCGAACAATGGGATCGACTCTTACTGAAGAAGACGAGTAAAGTGTGTACCGTTTTAAACACCTGCACTCATCAACACATAAATAACCAGTAGAGGATAATAGTGTATCTCTGTTATTGTGTACTTAGGTCAAAGTGCAGTGCCAGAAAGGGATCCCAGCCTCACTCAGAGCCAAGTGCTGGCCACTGCTGTGTGGAGCCACTGACAGAATGAAGGAAAATAAAGATCTCTACAAGGTTAAACAAATGGATACTGTCACTGTTGCAAATAAATCATCAAAGTAGTTGCATAGTAACATCTAATCATAGCAGGTGGGATTATCAGTAAATCAAATGAATAGTTTGACTTTTCAATGCATAATGACAACATACATCACTTCTAAAGGCTCTATAGTTCTACACAGTGGTCTTAAAGATGCTTGTGTGTGTTTGCCAGTCTCTGGACTCGCAGCCTGCTCTGCAAATCTGGGTGGATGTGATTGAGAGAGACTTGGATCGACAGTTCCCCTTCCATGAGATGTTCCTTTCTAAGGACGGACATGGGTGGGCAGTATTTCTTCTATTTGTCTCTACTGGCATGCTTAATGCTATTCTTCAGCCCTACAGTCCAGCTATCATTGTTTATCTGACACACTGACACCAGAAAGCTTAAAGTAAAGTTTTTACCCTTGTGGTGGTACAGGCAGCGTGGTTTGTTCCGGGTGTTAAAAGCCTACACTCAGTTCCAGCCAGAAGAGGGTTACTGCCAGGCCCAGGGACCAGTCGCTGCGGTGCTGCTGATGAACATGCCTGCAGAGGTAACAAATGGTAACATAATCTACACAACGTATGCTGTGCATTTCTGTTCAGTGAAGAAACTACAGGCACTGCAGGGTATTTCAAGTTTCAATCCTCTTAAATACAGTGAATGACAATGAAAATCCACATTCCATGTCTCTATAAAGACTAATTCCATGAACCAACTTTTAAATAAGAAATTAAGATCCTATTTGCACAGTAAATAGTGTCACTGAAAATATACCGTACATATGATTACTCTTAAGGAATCTGATGTTGACTTTATGTCCTATGTGTTACTTCATCTGATCTGATCCAGGAGGCCTTTTGGTGTCTGGTGCAGATCAGTGAGCAGTACCTGCCTGGGTACTACAGCCCTCTGCTGGTGAGTTACCACACACACACAACCTGTCTGGCAATTCACCATTTATCTTGTCATACACTCATACTTCACATGCAAGTTTAATTAAGCAATGATCTGATCATTTTTTTCTTTAGACTCATTAAAGCAGTGAGAAAACTACTAAACTAAAAGTACTAAGGTATAAATGTCTGAGTCCACTGATGTCTCATGTAGGAAGGAGTCCTGTTCGATGCAGCCATGCTGACCTGGGTTTTGAAAAGAACCTGCCCGTCTGCACACAAACACCTGCAACACTACGGTGTAGAGCCCCTCATGTTTGCAACAGACTGGCTCATGTGTCTGTTCACTCGTCACCTGCCCTTCAACACATTGCTGCGTGTCTGGGACCTGTTCTTCTGCTACGGTATGTCCCAAAGGTATACATAGCAAAAAACAAGAGCAAATTACATCCATCGTGTTAGTTAAAAAAAACCCAGAATATAGCACCCATTTTGTTTTGAATGACATTATTAAGTTGTAGCAAAATACGTAAAAGGCTGTATCATTTGTTGTGTGATCACATCATTTCTGTGTCTTCTCTCCTGTCCCTCCTCTCTGAACTCAGGGGTGCGGGTTCTACTCCAGGTGGCAGCCGTGCTGGTGCGCCGGGTTCTGGGCCGTACTGACCAGAGGAAACAGTGTCAGGGTCAGATGGAGACTCTGGAGCGGCTCAGAAGCATTAGGGATGAGGTCCAAGAGGAAGATGACACCTTCATCGCAGAGGTAAGAATGTAAGACAGTAACCACTGTGGAAAGGCTTTCTAGACACCAGACAGTTGGATAAAAAATGTCCTTGTCTTCTAGTTTATTGTTGTTTATGTATACGGTGGGTACTGATTTATTATATTTTACGGCATGGGGCTATATAGATTATAATGTAATGCTGTACAAATGTACAGCATTAGACATTCGTGTCATAAGCATACAGATGCTTATGACACGAATAAGCATCTGTATGTGGTAAAATTTAAATTACTCAAGTGCTTTACTTAAGCACAGTTTTGAAGTTTGATATATTATCTGCGTACTGGCATTTAATGCTACATTATACTTGTTTTACTTCTTCCACTCCACTATATCTAAGAAGCAAACCTTGTACTTGATCAGACTAATAGTTGCGTTGCATAATTTAAATATATGATTAAAATACTCATATTCATTACTGATAAAAACAGCATATGTTCAATACACTTTGAAAGAAGCTACTTTATGTGAGTACTTTAACATTTGATAGTTTAAAGTATCACTTAAAATACAGTATAGTACTGTGCAAAAGCTTTAGGCACCTTAGTTTTGTTATTTTAGGAAATTATATTAACCATAAACACATCTCAGTCCCAAAAGAACCACTTAAAAACTGTTAGGTGCTACCTCCTTTTGCACTTGTGTTCTGTGGTGAACTATTTGGGACAGAAAACATGAGATCTGGTGATGTAAACCAGCTTTAACTTTGCACATCAATATTATTTGTTCTATTTCTTGCTACGTGAATGGATGTCACACTGAATACGTATTGTTGCACGTTGAAGCCATTTAGTTTAGATTTTATGTGTTTATACTGTGCACATATTCTTTGTATTTTTATTTACAATTATACAAAAACGACCAAAAAGCTGGATATTTCCATGTTCTACCCCCTACCCATTTTAGTATCAAGTTTATTCATTCGTGTGTATGTTGATGGCATTATAAACTGACAACAAAATGTGACAGCAAACCCAAAACTTTTGCACACTATTGTAGTTTTGCATGTCAGTACCATTTCGACTTCAGGTCTGGTCTCAGTTGTATATTTGTAGAATGTTACTTGTAATGTGGTAATGTTACGTTTGGTACCAGCCAACGGACTGATGATGTAAATTACCAGTTTTTGCAATACTCCAGCATACTTACATCTTGTGTTACATTTACAAGTAGGCACACTTCCCAACTGAATAAAAAGTGTAAAAACTAAAAGTAGACTTGTAAAACTATAAGAAATTTTGTCATTTTCCTAGGTTTGCTCTGTGTCACTGTCAGCACGGGATCTGCAGAAGCAAACAGAAAAGGTGCTAGAAAAATGGCGCAAAGACAAACCCTCCTCCACCTTTGACCCCAGAGGTCGTTGTCATGGATACCAGATGGCCTGGACCAGGGTTCAACAAAACAAGGAAGAATGTGAGAGAAAAGAGAGGGAAAAGGGAAACCTGTCTGTCCCTCTGGCTCGCTCGGCCTCCACTCTGTCACTGTCCCCATCTCTTCTTCGTACACGGTGGAGGAAAGCGGGAAAGGTCAATGCGGGTGAATGGGAAGGTGGCGGCGGTGGTAGCAAAGTTGTGAGACATCTTTCAATGGCAGGAAAAGAGGACTGGCAAAGCTGGACTGACTTAAATATTAAAAAGGAGCAGGGAGTTCAGGAGGAAAATGTGGAACACAAAAACCAGAGTGACTTAAAACTACAGCAACAAACTGAGCAAAAGGAATGTCTAGAAGAAACTAAAAGCCAAAGAATTCCAAAACCTGCAGAAACAGCAGCAGAAACCATAGTAAATTTACAGAAAGAAAAAGTGGAAACAACAGAGCCTGAAAAGCTGGAAAACGAACCTACAGTGGAAAGAACACTGCAACCAGAAGAAGCAGAACATTATTCATCTGTAGAGACAGATCAAACACAGTCACCAGCTGAAGGACGTTCGTCTGACAACCAAGGAGAGGATGTAGAGTCTGACAGCCAATCACAAATCCCTAAAGAGCTGAGTCACATAACAGAGGAGCAGGAAACTGAGTCATATAACATAAAAGAGGCAGAAAAGCAAAAATGTGAAAGTGTCATGAATGAAAACCAAACTGAGATTAACGTGAACAAAGAGGCAGGGATGCAAGTAGGTGTAGACACAAGCAAGAAACCGACAGAACAGATTGACAGAAGTACAGAGAAGCCAGTACACGTGTACACAAAACTACAAGCAATAACTGAAACAAGTTCAGGTGAAGAGAGTGATGATGAAGCACCAGTTAAAGATGCAGATGACACAGTTGTGACAGATATACCGCAGGAAACAGAGGTAGACAATCCATTTGAAGTGAAATACCAAAATACTGAGTCATTAGCAGAACTAGAAATAGAAGAGGAGCTCCACACCCAAACAGACACAGAAACTGATGTCCTGGCACAAATACAATATAAAGTAGATAATGCAGCAACACAAAGTGAATTAGAGACTGAAACAGATTCAAAACAAGACAGTATAATTCTACAAGAGGACATGGGAGTAGAAGCAGAAACAGATTCAAAACAAGACAGTATAATTCTACAAGAGGACATGGGAGTCGAAGCAGAAACAGATTCAAAACAAGACAGTATAATTCTACAAGAGGACATGGGAGTAGAAGCAGAAACAGCAGAGTTTTCAAATGAATGTGTACAACACAAAGAAAGTCCTGATGTGGCTGAGGCTGATACAGAGATACTAGATCCACATGAAACAATGACAACAAATGAGGTAAAAGATGGCATTTGTTTAACTGTACGTTCAAAGGAAGAGGTCGACAGTGGTGCAAGATCCTGTGATCAAACAGAAGCAGAGGAAGCAACAGAAAGATGTGTGGTTGCTGACATAGCTCCTCCACACAATGAGACTTTGACACAACCAAAAGCATCAGAGAATAATGGGGAATCTCGAACAAGTACCTCTGATGAACCTGAACTACCAAAAAACAAGGCCTCTGTGTGTCCTGCAGAGAAGGAAAACAAAGGAAACATTGAAGAAAACCCAGAGGTGGATGATGTCTTTATTTCTAATTCTAGCATTCCTCAATCGATGGACAGTTTGCACACAGATACCCCACAGATACAAATTAAAGAGGACCCTCTCCTTGTGAATGACCAGATACAAATTCCTGGGCGTCGTGGCAGCAGGTCAGCTGGTGATTTCTGTGTCCGTAAATCTCCCAGCTCACGTGGATCCAGGTCAGCACGCAAGCTCTCAGAGGATCTCTTCACCTTGCCGCAGAAATCCAATCCAGGAGATATAAACCCAACTCAGAGTGCCTCTAACGTGATTCAGTCTGTAGAGTCTTCAGGTAAAACTCAGCAAGAACTGTCTGAAATGAATGAGGAGATGGCAGCACAGAAAGAGCCACACAACCCCCCTAAACGATTTGGTCTCTTCCGCAGACTGAGAGGAGAGCAGCCCAAAAAGACTCCCAAAGTGCAAGTCCCCAAAATCTTAATTCAGGACTTCAGTGATGTTGGGACACTGGGTGAGGTAGGAGAGGAGAAACTCAGCTCCAGAGAGAGGAGGAGGAGGAGGAGGGAAAGAGAGAGAAGCGAGAAAGAGCAGGAAAAGCTGACAAAGAAGAAAGAGAAGGAGATGGAGAAAGAAAGGGACAGGAAGAAACCACAGACGAGGGGCAAAAGTTTCCAGGTTCAAAGAGAGAAAGGCAGCAGAGATACGCCTCAACCTGCTGCAAACACCGGCTCACAGACACATAGATATTCTACTTCTTATGCTGAATCCTACTTCTGACAAATCATGGATAACAAACATAGAGATCCAAGTTAGATCTCTGTGTAAAATGTAAGCAGAATGTAATGATTGACTAAACACCAAAACCCCATATTTACCTGTAAATAGCACAAAGACAGCATACCAAATGTTTAAAATGAGTGAAAATTACATGGCCATTTTGACTTTGATCCTAGCTACTTATTTAAAAAAAAAACTTGATCAATGGCAAGACACTATAAAGGTTGTCAAAAATACACCTGGTGGGACATCTCAAGTATATAAAGTAACTAGCAGCAGGATTAGTAACATGATGGAATATGAAATGAGCACCTATTGTCTTAATGAAGTCATGATGGTGACAGGTTCACCACTCTGACTCTGAACTGGCAAAGCAAGAATATATGAATATTTTTATTATAAAATTGCAATGATTTGAGGGATTTCATGCTATTTTATGCAGGTCATAAGGTTATTTAAATAATCTGTCTACATGACATGGTGGTGCAGTGGGTAGCACTTGTGCCTCACAGCTAGAAGGGCCTGGGTTCTCTGTGGAGTTTGCATGTTCTCCCCATGTCGCGTGGGTTCTCTCCGAGTATTCCGACTTCCTCCAACAACCAAAAACACGTGCTATGTGAAATGGCTACTCTAAATTGTCCATAGTTGTGAATGATTGTCTGTCTCAAGAAACAATAGGAAAACATACTCTTACAGGTGGGGCAGGAGTGGTGACCCTGACCCAGCTTTTGGAAGCATGCTGCTGGCATCACATTAAAAATGAGCATGTAAATAAAAAAAAAAAAGAGAGATACCTCAGTTTTGGCATGTTGTCGTTGCGACAAATGGGGTTTCAGTGTTGTGCACATTGTGACATTCTGTTTCCATTTATTTTTTGCACAGTGACCCAACATTTCTAGAAATAGGGTTACAGTCAAGGTAGTAAGGAGTTGAGATTCTGCTCATCTAAAACCTTTGTTATACTTGAATTTCCTGACATGTAAATAAACAATAAATGTTTACATCATTTGACAGTCATTGGTTTTATTTGGAAGGACTTTTTGCTGCATTTTCATCACAAACTAAATAGTAAATTTACACAAAGGAAGTGATAAACATCATGTTTGCTTCATGTCCAGATTCCCATAATTTCAGGTCCAAGACAAAAGCTGTAACACACTGGTTTCCCTCTACATTTCCTCTTGATCTGTACTAGTGGTCACCTATGTCCACATAAAATAAATTACAGCTACGTTTTTAAAGGCCAGAAAAGGTGTCCACGTCTTTTCGGATATCCTCGACAGCAGCACGTGAAAAGAGCGCATGTTCACACACACTGTTATCAGTTCTTAGTGTCCCCTTGTTCATTAAGCTTTTTGTTAGTCTGCTTGAGAGTCATCCTCACTGTCGCTGGCCAACACTTCCTGAGTCACCACCGGCTGAGTCGACATCTGAGGCGACAGCGGAAGCACCGATCCGAAGAACAGGGAACAAAACTGCCAAAGGTCACATAGGAGGACAAAAATATGTTAATCATCACACATTTGATTTAAAGTATAAAATAGGTTGCACAACAAACATTTCCCTTTTGTCTTTAGTGTTCAGTTCAATGTTTAGCTGAATAAGAACTTATAGAGGATCTCAAACGTCTACACACCCTTTTTCAAATGCTAGGTTTTTGCAATGTAAAAAATTGACACCAAGATAAACAATTTCCCAACTTTTTCCTCCTTTAATGTGACCTGTAACCTGTGCAATGCAATTGAAAAACAAACTGAAACCTTTTTAAAACCTGGTTGCATAAATATGCACACCCTTAAACCAATACTGTGTTGCAGCACTTTTGGCTTTTATTCCAGCACTTAGACTTTTTGGATAGGAGTCTCTCAGCGTGGCACATGTTGATGTGGCAATATTTGCCCACTCTTCTTTGCAAAATCGTTCCAAATCAGACAGATTGTGAGGGCATCTCCTGTGTACATCCCTCTTCAAATCACCCCACAGATGTTTGATCGGATTCAGGTCTGGACTCTGGCTGGGCCATTCCAAAACCTCAATCTTATTCTGGT
>JAQQAE010006074.1:0-17007 GCA_029823295.1 Pseudamia nigra
TTGTAAAGCGCCTAGAAATAATCTAGAGATTATGATTGGTGCTATATAAATAAAGTTTGATTGATTGATTGACTTTTCTGATTAGCTTGGTTGTTTTCTTTTTTTGGTTCATTTTCTTGATACTTTGTGCTATTTGCATTAATCTCTCATTTTTTTAATTCTTTTTGTTGATTTTCTTAGTTTTTTTTCCATTTTTCTTCATATTTATGTTTACTTGGGTCATTTTTGTTCATTTTCTTGATTTTTGATTTTTTTTTTGTTCATTTTCCTGAATGGTTATTTTCTTTGTTCTTCATTTTCTTGGTTTTTTCCCCCATTTTTGGTATTCATCTTAATTATTTTGGTTTCCAGATTTCATTTGTTCATTTTCATAATTACTTTGGTAGTTTTTGTTATTTTTTGATTTTTATTCAATTTCTTGATTTTTGAATGCATTTTTTGCTCATATTCTTGATTGTTTTGTTAATTTTTATGCTTAATTTTCTCGATAATTTGGTGCTTATTAATTGTCATTCTTATACAGTTATTATGTCAAAATATTTAAGAGTGCATCCTATATAGTCTGTGGTCTAGAGCTAAAAAAAAAACAATAAAATAAAGCTGTGCGATATAGTCAATATATCAATAAATATTGATGATCATCACATTTTGTGGATTTAAAGGCTGTTTTTTGTCCTGAGTGAAATTTGAAGAAACCAGATGGTTATTTGTGGTTCATGCAAAAAGATGAAAACGTAAAAGATGCAAAAAGACAAAAATGATGTCACAGACACATGACAGAAATGACACAGATGATGCAAAAATTAGAACAATGTATAAAAGATGCAAAAATACAAAAATTATGGAAAAGGTGTAACAAATGTTGCCAAAGATGCCAGAAGATGAAAATAACATAAAACAACATGACGCATATCATGTAGTGACAAAATGCTGTGATGACAATCTATTTCACTTTGACATTTGATTTCTACCAAAACATGTGCTCTGTTTCTGAAAGAAGACCACATTATGACTCTCACCTCATTTTACATAATCCATAATGCATAAAGATATAATCTGCACCTGAGCAGACAACTAAAAAATGTGGCTCTAATGACTTACTACATCTCTGCTTGGAATGAAACTGATAGGTCTCTGAAAATAGCCTCCCTGTGCTCTGAAATATTCAGAGTGCATATGGGTGTGTTTTTTATAGCCTGGTAGGGACCAAAGCCTTCATCCTGAGGGGAACTACCTTGTCACTGTGGGGATTGTGAGTGTAGTTTGTACAGATCCAGACCGCTTTATATTGGTTAAGTCCTGATTTCAGGGTTAAAATTATAATCAGGCTTAGCCATCCAGATGTGTCAGCTGGGTAGAGGTAACATTTTTACGGAGAGAAATTACACTGTTTGCTCGTAATTAGTGCCTTAAAACTAGGAACAAAGCACTTTGCTGACTCTAATTTTGAAAGGAACATCCGAGGGATGTCATGAAGTATCAGAAACAGAGATGTCAGCTCAAAGTCGAAGCCAATTCCCCCAGTGGCCATTCACCGGTACTACATGCCAGCCCAGAACTTATTTTCCCCTAGACAACAATAAAAAAAGTAGGGCAGTAACTGATTGGTTGATTGTTTTTTTGATTCATCAATAAATCAGGTTATACAAAATACATTTTTATTTTCCATATCTTGATTCAAAGATAAAACATCTAAACTGACAAGGCCAAGTGCAAACAATCAACAAAAAAAGTCCAGCAGGGGCTGGTATTAAATGCAAGCTTGTGTAACTCCAAGTTACACGAATGCTCTTCTTAGAAATAAATTACTATTATTAGCGGGGTTATGGAGCTGTATAGCTCAGTGCCCCAAGCGGGTGCGCGACATGACAAATTTGTTGTTGCAGCCCTACACAGGAGGGTATCATGTCCCCATGTCCAGTCCTGTTTGTAACACCTTTGTAAGATGCGCTTAGCTTCCCTGACTGTAGTCATTTACAAATAGTGCATATTAAATAGGTTATTGAGACCATGCAAGTACGTTGAACCACACAAGTTGCATTGCAAAGTTTGCCAATACTAGACACCAACCACATTCAATGTAACCTAACATGTGAGACATAGTCCAGTATAGTTTCTGCTTTTGCTGCAGTCCTGCACAGTGCACACACAGGGGCACAGTGGTCTTAGCAGGCACACATAACTTGGCATAACACTGGACCAAAATCCAGACCACACTATACCAGTCAAACCATGGTCTGAACTTCAACAAGCCCTGGGCTAAGGAATGTATTATGTCAATGGAAACTCCCCACAGGCATATAGATACAAACATGTCTGTGTGTGTGTATGTGTGTGCGTGTGTGTCCAGTGTGGCCTAAACAAGAGGTCACAGAGTAACTTTTCTGGATAACAGTGCTGTTTTGTTGTCTCCTTTGACCGAGCCACTACTGAAGGGCAGGGACTCCATTCAGGAAGCTCCCAGCTGATATGTGTGTGTGACAGCAGCCGTTTGAGGAGCCTCTGTGTCTGCATTTATGTGGGTCAGTTTGAAGTAGAGGGAATCCATTTAAAATTATGGTGTAATATGTAGGTTAATCTATTTGGAAATATAATTGTGTTTTCATTAGTGTATCGTCACCCTTTTTTAAGAAGGAATCTCCTCCACAGAGATGATTCTAGAGCAGCTTAGAACAAAAAATTCAAACACCGACTCCTGTGAATAACTTTGCATATTTGGAACCACTACAGGCTTTTTTAAACTCTCTTACAGGGATAGACCATACACTGTGTAGTGGACAAGGTAAGTGTGATGTCACTCACTGTTTTCTGAACAGCTATTTTGAGGCCAATCAGATTGTGACTTCTGGAACATTTTGGAGCAGAAGTGGTCAGAAGTGGCCATATTTGGACACATGGGGTGGAGCTGCTGGAATGCAACATGTTAATGAGGCTTATAGGTGAACTAATGCTGAACGGTAGCTTATTGACCTGACAGAAGCCAGTTTACAGTGTTCATCGTGTAACCTCTCAGCCACATCTAGAGTGGAGCATCTGTAAGGAAAAAAATGTTTTATTACATAAACTGAAGCAATGAAGGACTGTCTCTACAGCGAGGGAGCTGTCATCCAAACATGTCAATCAAAGTCTAGCTCTGCAGACATTAAAGCCTTCGATTTGCATTAACATCTAAATAACAGAGAAAGAACCCCTTGACAAGACCTTGTGGATTTCCTGGCACTTCCTTCACTTTTATTTCTTTCTCCTGTGCTATTATGTAATGCACTGATTGAATGTTTTTATGGATGTTTTATATGGTTGTTGTTGATTTTAGCCTTTTCTTATGTGCAATAAAGAGCAATCAATCAAAGAAATGTAAGGCTGGACTGCCAGATCACTATTATTAGGCTCTTAACCACAGTTGAGTTGTCAGGAAAAAATGTGTCACACGGACCTGTCAATCAAAGCTTCGCACAGCAGTCATCAAAGCCTTCTATTTGCCTTAATCTTGAAACCAGATGTAAAGATGGACTTATTAGAGGATCAAAATTAAATGTTTCAGACCACAATGACTTATAAAAAACTACACACAGTATTTTTAGAGAGAAGTCCAATGTAACTCTATGGAAGAAAGTGTCATCGGTATTACAATTTTAAGATAATTCCACAGTATACTTCACACAATCTCTTCTGAACACTTGACAGACAGTATCAGGTTACGGTGACTGTCAAGGCTACATGGCCACTTGAAATAACCTCCACCTTCATACTAAATGCCGGTGAATCCTACACACTACACCTTCAATGATAAATGTTATATGAAAGCCTAATTTGCTATCTTTATATTTGTGTCAAGTTAGATATCAAAATAAATCCATCTTTATTCTCTGTCACATATGGTTTTATTTCATGACCTCCAACTGGGCAGTTGATGAGTCAGTGCTGCGTGTATGCCAGTGGTGCTCGGCAGACGGTGAAGCAGGAAGGTGACCTTTGGGTGCAGCAGGAAGTCATGGCCCCTCTGGCCTTAAGGCACCCTGCAACTCCTTATGAGGGTGTTGAGGGAGGGATCTGCTGTGTATCCTATGTGTGCCTCTGTGACATAAGAAGTTCACGTTGCATATTCATCATGCGATCATCCAAATGGAAACACATACGGTAATGAGTCTGACTTTGGGAGCCAAACTTAGAAGAAATGTCAGAATGAAGCGTGGATCATGGCCCACGCAGACTCGTGAAAACCTCGCCCACAGTTAATGAGAACTGAAAAGCTCTCGACTCATGGGGGATTTGTCACTGATGTCATCATCACACAGTTAAGAGACAACTCTTTGACAAAACAACAGAGAGGAGACGTGTCCGCGTTCAGCCTCTGTAATCTGTCGAACAGCTGTCGAGCTGTTGTTTTCAGGCATTTTTCAACACAGCAATGAGTGGACATTTTTCAAAGTGTCAAGCAGAATGGACCACTATTATATTTTAGCATTGTATAAGGCAGCTGAAGAGAATTCAGTTTTCATTCTAGCTGCTTGTTGCAAATTTGGTGTTTGGACCTAACATCGAGTGCTTATTATTGCTTTTTTTAATTTTTGTTCATTACTATGTTATTTCTTCACTCCCAAATTATTTGGTTTATTTTGGGTCATTTTAGTTTTTTGTGGTTTATTTTATTCATTTTTGTGGGTATTCTGGATTTTTTTTTATACTTAATTCATGTTTTTTGTTTATGTTTTCAGATATTGTGTTTAATTTCCTTGTTATTTTATTAATTCCTGATCATTATTGTGCATTTTCTTAATTTCTTTCACCAGTGTGGTTATTTTTGCTCATGTTTTGTCACTGTCATAATACTTTTGCTCATTTTCATCCATCCTCCTGATTATTTTTTAAATTAAAATAGTAAAATACATTATGTGAGTTTTTGAGTTTGGGTTCCATGAAACTACATTTCTATCTTTTCTTTTTTTGAGTTTTGAGCCAAAAAAGTTTGACAAACACTCTACAGTAAATTTTAATGTTTCAATGGCCATGAATATAGAGAAGTGCCCAAAATGTGCATGTACGAAAAAATGTAAACAAATTCTACAATGAGAAATGAAGCTTCTCATCTGTTATTGTCCATTCATTTAATACCTCCCTGGGGCTTTATCTCCAGTTAAAAGGGGCAGTAAGTGCTGATTTGACCCCTGATAATTGTGGTAGCTTGTTATTGGTATGGCAGGCTTTTCACAGTGTCAGTGATGCATTCAGGCACGTCGCCTGTGCAGGAAAAAAGGAGTAGAGTACCCGCCCCCTGTAGTAAACCCAGCACACTCCACACAAATGACAAATATCACCCGTCAAGTCTCTAGAAATGCTCAGATTATGAAACCAGCTCTTGTTATGGCACCAAATACGGCTTTGAGCTTGAACTTGAAGGGAATGCACTTGAAATACACCATGTGACAGTGACAGCCTGGCTGATCTCTGCTCTTGTTTCTGTGCCTCTGCTGAACAATGGAGGTTTTTTTTGTCGATACTCTGGCTTTAGATTGCAGTCCGGAGCCAAGTCTCCTCTGCACTGAGCTGCATTTTACATTACTGTGCAGCGTAGACAATCTGCACAAAAAAATTAAAAAACACAATGTGAAACCAACATGAACACGAAGCAATTCTGCGCGCCCTTACCTTTATCTGGACTTGAAGAAATGCTCTCCTCCTCTTTCGGATTTGCAACCTGTGTTATTATGGACGTGTTGTCCATGGAAACGGGATGTTATGCACCTTCGGCTACACCGTTTTATTCCTTGGCAAACATTACCAAGCGTCCAGTGCGTCCAATGCTGTGCACGGGCTAGAGCGTCCGCTGTTTGCACCATTAAAATCCCATTTTACTCGAAACATGCGGTGCCATTCTCGACAAGAGGAGGGGGGGAATGTCAGCGCAGGGGAAGCGGCCACAACATTGGAGATGACAGTCCGAGTGTGATGAGCAGGAGGCAAACAAAGCGTCAGTCCTGCACTGATGCCGTGTGTGTGCGCGCGTCCTGAGCCGTTGCAGGAATCATAGCCCCCGCCTTCTGCCGCCGCCGCCGCCGCTGCTGCTACTGTACACGGCTCCAGTCCACACACTACAATATCAACTGCGTGATACGGTTACAGTGTTTACCCAGAGATGGCGACCGTCGTCCTGCCACAGGGGCCACGCACACACACGCACCACAACAACACGCCTTCCACATTTCTCTTCTCCTTTTCAGTTCATGCTCAAAAGCCGCGCAGTCCGCCCACCGCCTTGCTATTTGTTGGTGTCAAATTTTTATCCTTGGAGCCTGATTGGGGGGGCATTCACAAGCAGGACTAGCTCCAAGCACATCCCCGCTGAAGAAATGGAAGGAATAGTATATGTTGGAAGATGCACAAAGACAAATAAGTAAAAGAGAAAAGATGGGTTTAGGCACATTCAGGGATTTGGGACCCCGTGGAAAAAATATCACTTTGGGAGAAATGTGCAGACCATATTTTACACTTTGATATTTGTAATTACAACATTGTTGGGTTTTTTTAATACAGTAAAATGATTGATACCTTAAGCCAAATGCTTTTCTCATTTTAAGTTCATTTTGTTGCTTATTTTCTTAATTTTTTACATATAATTTGGTATATTTATCTTTATTTTGTTTCTTATTTTTGCTCATTTTATTTTTTTTAATAATTTCTGGTCATTTTGTTTACTTTTTTGATTGTTTTGCCAATCTTTTCCTCATTTTTCTGTTTAGTTGGTTCATTTTTTCACATTTTCTTGGATGGTTTGTTCATTGTTTTGCATTGTCCTGATTATTTTCTTCTTTTCAAGTAATCTGTTTATTTCTACTAATATTAATTATTTTGTTTATTATTTTGTCATTTTCTGGATTATGTTGTTCATTTTTACTCATTTTCTTCATTATTTTCTTTTCTTTTTCATTGATGCATGTTTATAGGATCTTTACTTGCACTTTGTACACATTTACTGTATGTCAAGGGAAGGCAATTTTATTTTTTTATGTATACTAGTGCTTTAAAATTGACCAACAATTGTGAATTTATGTGCATAATTTGTCACACGGACTGTGATCTCTGCCCTTTTGCCACAGAAATGTAATCCATGAGTGTAATTGAATACGCACACCAAATGAGTAAAAAAAATCCCTTAACCGAGGCATTGCACTTGTAAAATGGGCAAACATGAGGCCAGCCACAGGGCCCTTGACCTCTGACCTTTGGCCACCAAAATGTTATAGATAGCATTTTTTATCATTGTACAGTTACAAAACATACAACAGAATTATGAGTGTGTCTCTTGTCAGGTGATTATATGCAACCTAAACATCCATACGTACACATGCCCATACACAAACGTGCATGTATACACACACATGCACTAATAAATAATAAATAACAAGTGTAAATTTGAACATTCCACGTAACATGATAATTAAAATCCATTCTTGGCATGTATTGCTATGAAGAAAAAGCTGTGCATGAGACTGTTTGCCCTGTTTTTAAGTTACCTATAGCGCCTCCCAGGAGGTTATCAGTTCATCTTCAAGTCCAAGGGAATGTCTGTGCCAAATGTTGGGACCTTGTGTCACACTGTTGCACAGATATAACAATTTAAATATATCACGTGGTGACTGGCAGCTTGTATCCTGATCTATGGTCGATGCATCTTTAAAACAAACAAGATGTATTGACCATGTATCTTGTTTGTTGCAGTAGAAATGTACAAATACGGACACAAAAGGACAGTGTATTACCACATTACTTACAACGGACATGACCACTACTGTGCAAAAATTTTTGTGAAATTAAATACCTATAGAATACATTTCCCACAATCCCTTTTCCTTTGCTCATGGCTTTAAATGAGCTTTTAATGCCGACTGCTATAAATTGGTATCAACATCATCAGGGTCATTTCCTCACACGCTAAGCTCCATGACCTGTCTATGTAAAACCAGCAGAGTGCTCCTTTAATGCATTGTTTATATGATGCAGCCCAGCCCCCATCTGAGACCTCCACCCTGCACATGCACTGATAAACAAATATTATGAATGCTTTTTTCCAGCCTCAGCTGACTGTAGAATAACAACAAGGGAGACAAAGTGGTTTTCTGGTCGGCTGCCAGCACTGACGTGTCCGTCCCACTTTACCTTAGCTGTCACCTTAATCGAGCTCAGGCCCAGTCCACCCGAAACGACCCCACCTGAGAGGCGAGAGGACCAATGGATGTATGGACGAGAGGGAAAACAGTGGTAAGTACAGGTTTGTTGTGTGTTAATGCTAGCTATAATGAGTATATAATCTCTGGGCTCTCATAGTGGGTCAGTGTCTCTCTCCTACTATTTACAATAACATGGATGTATAATGGACACCGCAACATTGAGATACTTCACACAATCTCTTCTGAACACTTGACAGACAGTATCAGGTTACGGTGACTGTCAAGGCTACATGGCCACTTGAAATCTGATGACACAGAACCTGCACAGCTCGTTACTCTACACACAGCTCGCCAAAATAAAAGCCCAGTCTCATATACTGCGGGATGTCCTTCCACTGGACACTGAACTGCCAGAGTCAATTGAACTGTTATGTGCAGGGTGTATAGTGCCTTCACCCTAAGCCAGATGGGATAGACGGTTGTGGTCATGTGTGAGACTTTTATGAAACAATATCTTGCCTAATTTTTGCTTTATAGTTATTTTTCCATTTCATCTTTCCATTTAATTCTGCCCTATTTATGTAATTCTTACGCAATTTGTTTTTATTCCACTCTATCCCCTTACTATGTATTGTACTTAGAGCGCACTGTAACCTTGTTTTACAAAATAGGTATAGAATTAAAGCTTTTTGTACGGACTGAAGTCCTCATTTTGTAGAGTGTTGTATCCTTGCTTTACAAAAGTGTGTTATAATTGATTTTTTTTCTTATCATCAGCAGTTACAACTAGAAAATTAGAATTACGCATCAAAAAATGTATTACTACAAGAATGAGCCAATGCAAGTGTAAAAAAAATATTTTGTTGTGTGATAAATAAATTGGGGTTTCTGGTTTTAATTTGGAATGACTTTCGATTTATTTCCAATTATTCTTTCTTCTTTGTCTATTTTCCTATTTATTTTTTGGCTTAATTCTAATACAGATTGTTTACTTTTATTGTATTCATTGCCTCGAAAAAGCATTTTATAACCTTTCTTTATGTTACAGTATATAGACCTATACATAATGTTTTACTTACTTACAATAAACAACATCAACACTTCCTATTCGAAAATTACAATTAAAAGTGTCCACAATGAAATGATCAATTAACACATGAGGAAAAAATAAATTTGGTGGAGGATAAAGAATATTTGTGATCAATTTTTTGTTATTCTATATGGCGCAATGAGACAAATGGGTACGTAACATTTACCCCCCAGTATCACAGCCCATGCTGGCATACACCTAGAACAGCAGGTAACATTTCTTCTAGTGCTATAGGCTCATAAATAGTTTTACTCACTTAGAATAACTTTCATCAACAATTCCAAATGGAAAGCTAGAACTGCAGACCCATGCTGACCCACTTATGTTCAAATCTGGTTTCCGTGGCTCTGATGATAAAATTGCTATAAGCTGATTTTGGCCCTGCGACCTTGACAATTGACCCCTTGACTCCAAAAACATGGCCACAGGTGCCAGTCCCAAGGTTAATCTGTATGTCAAGTTTGGTGAAACAAGCTTAATTTGTTCTCGAGTTAGAGCACAGACAGATGAACAGACACAGGAGCCATGTCTTGAGTCCACCAGTGTGCGCAATTATAATTAAGTGTCAAACTAGAAAGCACTCAGAGAACACAGACCTACAGGTACACCAAGGGAACTCAGTTTGTCTTCACAATGAAAACCTATCATTAGCATTTGGAGTAACATACAGATCATTATTAGTTCAATAGTTAACTATTTCCATAATAGTGGTTTTCTCCTGGATCCAGCTCTGTAAATGTTGAAGATATGTCAAATCCATGGGCACATTACTGAATCAGAAGACTTTCCACTACAGTGTGGTTTCAGTTTCATGTCTGTGGCTTGATTTGTTTATTTCTATATATTTATTTTTCCTGGATCACTATATTAGGAATATTGTCCATATCTGAATCAAACTTTGTAGTTTGATAGAATCTATTACAGTGTTAGTCTGTGTTTTTTGGCTAAATTTTATGGGTGTTATTTGTGGCATTGCAAGGACAAATGTTGAATTTGACCCTAGCTCACAATGGTGAAGAATCATTCAAAAATCTTCTGGATCAGGCAATGATTCAGATCACTCCCAGAACCCGACAAATTGGTCCTTGTGCCATTTTTGACCTATCCTGAATCAGAATATTCTACAATTGCCAAGTATGCATACACATACAAAGAATTTTACTTGACATTAAGGTGCACTCATATTGAAGCGTACCAAAATGATGCGGCAGCCGTCTGTGACGCCTCATACAGTTGGGGGAAAGTGTGTGTGTGGGGGGTGGGGGGGAGTATACAATAGGAAAGAGAGAAAAAAGTACAGTTCCCAGAATTAGGCTCCATAGGCAGCAAAATTATGGTCACATAGAAAAAAACCCTCATATGCACAGTTAGCAGACAAGTTACCCACAATAACAAAGCAAAGTATCAGAGAGAGTTGGGGTGTGCGTGTCAGTGTGTAGTGGTGGTCGCTGGATGCATCGTGTTGTATCAGTTCTGATAGGAAGTCAGTAATCCTCTTCAGCGCATAAAGCCCAGATGTTAAATTCCATGCCAGCTGCCATGTCGGCACATGTCCATAGAAGAAGTTCAAAGTTAACCCCAGGTCAAGAATCCTCTAAAGTTCAACTTAACCCTAGGTCAAGAATCCTCTCTCAGCACATATAGCCAGATGTTAAGTCCCATGAAAGCTACCATGGTGGCACATGTCCATAGAAAAGTTCAGCCAGCCACCTGTCAGTGTTGGTGAAAAGCGGGGGAAGTGCGTAAAGCGACACTCATTATCCAAGCAGTGTTTCCTCCAAAGGGGACTTGCGCTAGCCTCCCAAAGCCAGAGAAGGAAGTCAAAACAATGAGATAAGATGGTCACACTTTTAGAGGCAGAAAGAATTTAACTCCTCAATGCCCAATTTTATATTTTCTTTTAGTACCAGACCTCAAAAGTTCATCCTATGAAGATACTCTAGCACTCCTGTGTTGTAACCCACTCTTCGATTTAACTCAGAAATCGTCCATATTGTGCTGCCAGTGCTCTTCCCAGCTGCTTGATTTGGAGACAAAAGCTTTGCTGGGCTTTGAACAGCTTCTCCTGTTTTTTTGAAATACCAGGAAACGCCCAAGGCAATCAGCATAAATCCTGTTATCATGGTTCCGAATAGATGAATGTCCATCACATCCTCAGTGGACAGCGTCTCAAAAACACATAAGTCCCCATGCATCCACGGATCCTCACATGTCCAGCAGCTGCCGTCCTCTGAGGACCCTTGGGTTCCCCTCGACCCGACCCGTTCGCCTGCGTGTCAATTTCATTGAGGTCCAGCTGGTCAATTCCACGTTGTTTTGGGTTTAAAGAGGAGACTCTGACAGAGAATGAGCAAAACACACAGAGAAGACATACAGTAGCAAGCAGGGAAAACATGGACGGGACCAGATAGAAAATGCGTCTGCTCTCTCTGGAAGCTGGAAGAAGAGAATCAAAATGTCATCCATATCCATTCATAACTTTTTGAGTTATGTTGTGAACAAACAAACAGATAAATAAATAAATAAACTAATGTTGACAAAAACATAACTTCCTTGTTTGAAAATTCAGTCTGTCTTCAGTCAGTTCATATGGAAAAAAACAAGATAAATACATTTGCTTAAATGCAGTTTTATCACTGTTAATTTCTCATGACATTGTGTTCAATGTTTTTTATGCAATGTCATTTTGTTATAATTCAACAATAGAACATTGTTTACATTCCTGTGCCTCTGTCTGTAGTCCTTACCCTTTTTTTTTTTTTTTTTTTTTACCCTTTAAACTGCTTTGGGACCCTGATTTGCAGAGGCACTGCATTACATAAATGAAGATAAATGCAATACGTTCTATAAATAATGTGAGCATTTCTTATTTGACACTTAGACTCAAGTGTCCAAAATGAAATGATTGCATGAGGAAATAATCAGTCAGTGGATGGTTTTTGTAAATGATGGAGATTTATTCCAGTTCAAACCAGACTACATGGACTGCTTTGATCTCTCATCTGCAAAATATTATATCAAGGTTGGATATATGTGAAAAAATATTCAGTCCGTGAAGTGGCAACCAATAGGCCACAGTGAATGCTGGTATGGTTGTTATGAACATAATCTCAGAATGATGAGTGTCTCAGGATAAATAATGTAAATATCGACACACAATAGACATGATCATCACCATCATATGTCTGAGTTGTTGGGGGCAGGGCCCTGAAGCAATGCAAATGTGTTAATGAATAATTAATCCATATCTGGATTTGATAGTAACTTTGATAACACACAGATGATCTTTTTCTCAACTTCAAACACATGTGGCATGCCGTCAGCCCACGGCTCCTTAAATGTTTTATGAATGTGGGTGTACTTCAACCAGGAATTGGAATCACATAAACCTCTCCCTTTCTTTCTGTATGGGTCTCTTTAACTGTTTCCTAAAGTCGTGGTGCATTCAAGGTCCTCTGCACATAAACAATGACAGAGTGAGGCTCGTGTAGGGGACGAAGAGGAGACTCTTATCCTTAAGCCTTACAAAAGGAAGTGGTAAACGGAAGTAAAAGGCTTTAGTTCTTCTCACAAGCACAATCCACGTTTTACATTACTTGGGGTATACTTATTTTTGGAGCAGTTCTCATAGAAAATGGAGCAGAGAATGTGTATCAAGCCAACTAGACACAAAGAAAACAATGGAAAGGATACATTGTAAACCATGAATGTAAAGACTGCATTTGCTTCTTTATCCTCATAAGAACTAACATCTAGTAGGTGTAAATACTTCTGAAAGCCATGAATATTTTTGCTCCAATTATTGCTGTTCATGGTGGAAAAACATATAAGCACAAAACTGCTTTTCTATAAAGTGAAGTAAGTAATTATGTGTTCCGATTTCAATGTTTTTGGAGATATTGCAACATCGTTCAGATCAAAATATGCAGTTATTGGCTTGCATATTGCTCCACCTTGTGGAACATTTTATGAATGTCCAGAGGTAATAATGTGGTCTGATTTCTAACCATGACTTCATGGAGATGGTTCATTTTTCACCACTTCTATATTCCAGTCCTTGCATGAAGGCATAAGTAAAAGATTACATTAGATTGGATTAAACTCTTTCCTGAACCTTTGTAAACTGAAGAAACTCTATGATTGATTGGAAGACATAGACCAAGTGATAACTGAACTGAAAAGACTGAGCTTCAGAAACCAGTCCAATGTCAGGAAATGTTTTAATCAATGAAGCTAGATCAAAATAATTAAAGCATTAACAGTTACAGCTTGTCATTTCTGTGCCGTATGAGAATAGGTTTTAATATTGCTGACAATGAGATTTGTGCCTTGGGGACACAGAGGTGTTGTTGATTTATCTTTTTGGATGAATGATTGAATCTTTAGCTGTAAAACAACACATTAATAAATGAGTCAGAGCAGATATCACTGAGGACCACTTTACTGAGGATTGACAGTATCTGTGTGGTCTTCTTAAATACACCTGTCTTAGTTTGGTTAGTTCTACCAGTGTCCGCATCCTAAGAGTTGAAGTACAAATATGATCTCAGGAAATGCACTTCATGCTGGAGTCTTGGTGTAAAAGTATACCACTGACATGAAGAATGGAGAGCAGTGTAACAGATTACTGTCACTTTATAGCCAGTTTTATTGTCTGAGGCACAGTCTGAAAACCTTTGGCCTACCAATAAAACCTTGCTGGAGATTTGCCTCTTTGATTTCTTGAAGTGAAAGCAAGACTCTCTATGCACTTCAACAGTTTTGATACTGGGGTTTTCCCCCAGTATTTAGTGGGATTCCCACTATTGTTCTTTTCCACTGAAGATTCCATCCATCCATTTTCTACCCCTCAATCCTTGCAAGGGTGGGGGGATGCTGGAGCCTACACCCTGGATGAGTCGCCAGTTGATCGCAGAACTGAAGATTCCATCCATTACTATTATTCCGCCCCTTTTTTGGAACACATCTACTCCCACAGTTTTCACCCGATTCACACCATTCAAACACCATATTGTCAAGCTCCTCCAGGACATTCCGGCTATTTGTAAATCTATCTTTTGTAGTTTTTAAACAAATCAGATTTTTTTTTCTCACAAATTTTTATCTCATAAGAAATGAATGGAGAAGTCAAACGGAATGCTCGTGGCTGCAGCGCCAACGCTGCACTGCCATGAACTTTTTCAGCAAGCTCAGCTATTTTGAATCAGCAATCCCACGAAATCTCTGCAGAAATCGCACATTTTCTACTTTGTTTCATTTTATGTAATGGACCCAAATGTTTCACAGACAGCTGAATGAAATATTGCACTATTCAGGACGGATAAAATAAGTTTCACAATAATAATAATAATAAAACAATAAACCAAATTACTATTCTGAAGTAAAACGTTTACTGTACAGTATTTTTATTTTATTTTAATGACGAATCTGCTGACGTACGCTCCACGACTAAAGAGGTGAAGCGAAAGTGCCAGCGCAGATCGGAAGTGGCATTTACTTCTTTCCAGAGATTTCATCATTCTTCTCTTCTCGCATTACGGTGGTCCTTCGGTCCATGCTTCTTCGCAGCGCTGCAGCAGCACTGCTGAGCACCAGCACTGACATTCTCTCCGTCTGCCCGGTGTCCACTCTCCGGCTTCTACGGCAGTCGCCCCACTACCTTCCCCCAAACAGACCGTTTTCCACGTCGGTCTGCTCGTGTAAGAAAAAGCAAAAGAGTCTGTGGCTGCAAGTGGCTGAAGAAGGACGAACCATGGACGGCAACGCAGAACAGATTCTCGCCCCTTTGAGGCTTGCAGTTAAAGAGCAGGTAGGAAAGACTTATCTCTCACTCAGTATCAGTTACCATCGATAGGATACGTTTATTTGCCTCCGGCTGAGACTCAATTCAGTGTGATAGCATGCGAGGCTAACCGGCTAACCTGACCGGCTTCCCACCGAGCTGTCAATGAATGAGCAGCCATTGCTCAACTAGCGTTAGCTCACAGTCATGTCTGCTCCCTTTGCCACGTTTCAGAGGCTGCTGCTGCTCAGAACCACTACTTAGCAGGGTGGGGTTCACACAGCACAACAAGCTGAAGCTGCAACTGAAGCAGAGCACAAAGCGTTGACATACCAGCTGTTTTTTGGTCAAAACATGACTCCTCTTGAGTTAGAGCTGTATGTTTGCGTTTCCATCTGTCAGATTCAAGCGAATGTGTGTGTTACAGGGCGACCTGGTCCGCCAAATGAAACAGGAAGGGGCTCCTGATGTGGACATCACTAAAGCTGTGGCCGAACTAAAGACCAGAAAAAGAGCTCTGGAGACCAAGGTTAGTCATACTAATTGAATTACTGATTGATTTCTAAAAAGTGAAGTAATTGTATTAAGATAATGAAGTGAAAGGCAGCCAATTCAAAGTGTCATTAAGAGTTTAGTACTGTTTGTGTCAGCTGTTGAAACAACCGATGCATTGCTCTGAAGGTGCAGGGTAGAGATTAGTGCTGCAGTAAGTAACTAACTGACAGATACTGAAGCTGATCAAACTAATTATTTAATCTAAAAACATGAAGATCATTTGCATGCCTAAACACTTAATTGTTTCTGGTTATGCCATATATCATATTGAAGTTTTTCACTTTGGACGAGCATTATTGCTTACTGAACAAAACACACCATTTAACTTTTTTTGTTTTAACATGATGCATTGACCTTCTTTTAGAATTTTCAGCCACATTTCAGCCTGTAGTTGATGAATGATGCTGCCTCTGTTTTCTATGAGTTGAGACTATAAGAAGATCTCTAATGGCCATTGCAGGAGCTGGCTTTACAACCCAAAGATGACATTGTTGACAGAACCAAGATGGAGGATACTTTGAAGAGGCGCTTTGTGTATGACCAGGCTTTTGCTATTTACGGAGGTAAGCGGACTACTGTTAGGAACAGAGGTTTCAGCCAGTGCACAAACTAGAATGTGCATTGTGGTTAAGCATACTGTTACCATTCAGTAATGCTTCTCAGGGGTGAGTGGCCTGTATGACTTCGGCCCCGTGGGCTGTGCTCTGAAGAACAACATTCTGCAGGCCTGGAGGCAGCACTTCATCCAGGAGGAGCAGATCCTAGAGATTGACTGCACCATGTTGACCCCGGAGGCTGTCCTCAAGTAGGTGCAGTGTAATCGCAATTTAAATGTTTGTCACTGAATTAATTAAGATGATAGTACCTTTTTAAGGAGCAGTCTTTTAAGCATACTGATTGAAGAAAGCGCCTGGTGGTTCCTACAGTCAGCGCCATAATGCTGAACTGTGGGTTTTGTTTGACTGGCGTATATCGATTCTGTGATTTTATGCATGGGAGCTGTCACTATAGCAGCCTTCCATAGCCCGGTTGCAGATACATTTTCAGTTTAATGCAGGTAAAAAAATTTTCTTTCACATTCATCTTAAAATGTGACAAGCTCTCCATTTTGTTTGTTGCCTTTTTCTCAGAAAGATGGGAGATAAAGGTAAAATTCACAAATCAGTTCCAAGGCGTGTGGCTTTTTCTTCCATCGACTGGACTGGAAATTTGGTTGAAAACGTTTCGCCACCCATCCAAGGGAAGCTTCTTCAGTCTGAAGAGGGGATGGTGTGAGTGGCCCAGGAAATGTTCAGGATACACTCTAAGAGGTGTTAGGCCCTGTCCGCATGTAGCAGAGTATCTCACAAACCGAAGATATTTATCTTCGGTTTGACCTGTCATCCACACACAACCGCACTAAAAACGGATATTTA
>JAQQAE010006075.1:0-17007 GCA_029823295.1 Pseudamia nigra
CAGATGAAAACGGAGGGAGGGGGGGTGGGGGAGAGGGGGGGTGCTGCCATGCTCAGCAGTGCACCTCACCTTTTGGAATAAATACCGACAAACTGCCTGGCAGAGAGAAAACTTTACCCAAGCAGCAGAGGGCTGTGTGAAGCTGGCCCACATTTTGACTGTACTGGCTACGTGCTGTTTTCAACATATGTTTTCAAAAGGAAAACTTAAAGAACACATATGGAATAATGTAGTAAACAAAAAAGTCTCAGAACATATTTTAGCTTTTAAATTTTGCAAAATCAGGTTCAAACTCCCGCTCACCCTGGGTAGACTTGAGTGACAACGAATTCAAATGAAAAAAATAAAAAAACAAAGGTTTCTACACATTACAGCCAGTAAAACTTTCTGCACAGGCTGAAGTGTGGAGAGATTGTCCAAAGTTGATGACAGCTTTGCACGCTCATGTGATTCTGTCATCAGACGGCCGACGTAGTCGCCTGGAATGGATTTCAGGTCACAGGTGTGTCTTGTCACTAGTTAATTTGTGCCATTTCTTGCCTTCTTAATGTGCTTTAGACCAGTGGTTCCCAATCTGTTTTTCTGGGGGGCAATTTGTAGAAATGACTGTCATGACCCAAACCAAGAAACCATACTTCATGAGCCAGTGAGTTTGTGCGTAAGTTAATGTTCTTGGCTATTTTAACTGCTATTTTATAATATTACAAAGCCTACATTATAATCTTGACCTGGTAAACAAGCTATTTTGAAGAGAAGCAGGATAAAGAAATCAGTTTTATGTATGACATTTTTTAAAACATACACATTGTGATACTAAATAAATGTCTTTAGGCAAAGAAAATTGTTGCTTGCTTGAAATGCAAAACTGTTTTTGTGCAGGGGAAAGGTGAGTAGAGGGTCCCTCGCCCTTTTAGTGCTACTACAACTACGCACAATTACAATCCGTATTATGGCAAGAAACACTCAGATGAGTAAAACAGACCATTTTTTTGAAGGAATGAAGGTCAGTAAAGCTGAAAAATCTCAAGAACTTTGTGATTTGCCAAAACCATAACACCTAATCTTTTTATTCTTGCTAGAGCCATAAGTGAATATAATAGAATCATTCAGGCATCTGTTGCACCTCAACCAAACCTGTGGATCATAAAGTGCGCTCTCAGATTCTTCCACAGACTATCAAAGCTTCGGCCTCATATTTCTTTGTGCAGCTCATGGTGTTTAGTAAGAAAAATGTGTTTATATAACACCTTTCAAGACAACAGTCAGAGTGTTTTACTGAATAAAATAAAATAGATAAATTACCAGGAGATAAAATTATTAAGACAGTGTAAAAGTAGTTGTTGTATCTTTGTTCATTTCTGCTTCTATTTCTGTGTTAATTCACGTGGCTTATTTACTACATACTGTACTTATCTACTGTTATTTATTGCTCCACGGCTCCATTTTTAATCAATTATTCATTAAATCTGTTTCCATTGCACTTATTTGTGTTTACTTGTATGAATGCACTTATGTTTCATGTCCCCAAAATGTAAAATCTTTTTTTTTCTTCTTGCAGTATTTCAAAGTTTCTTATTTATCCTCCGCATTTCTTCTTGCGATTAAAATCAGCTGGATGCTTAGATATGTATGATTGCATGGAGGGGAATGTGAATCCCGTCGACAGGCTATCAATAATAATTTGACTGTAAATTTAGCTTCCAACAAAAGGAAAGAGGTGCAGGCGCTGCAGGATTTGCATCCACTGTCGGAGAAGCACGGAAAAATGGAAACAGGGAAACATCACACACTGGACTATTCTTTTCATTTGTGTGACAGCCTGTGCTTTTAAACTGCAAAATATTGATCATACTATGTCATTTTGACGATAAGCGGTGGTGGATTTTTGCCACAAGCTGTTTACCTCTTGTGCAAAAAAAAAAAAGTAGGCATATGTTGTATTTTACAATTGACGCTCTGCATGGTGACACTTGATGTTTGCCTCGTGCAGCCCATATGGCTACTCTGATCTGTTAACATGGACGCAGAGATGAAACTGACAGGTAACTCAACCGTCAAACACACAAGCGCTAACACTGTCCTATGCCTGGCTGTTCATTTATTCTCTGGCCTTACTATCTGTAAAAACTGTAATTATCCTAGGCTGGCAGAGAATCAGTGTTACTGACTTCTAAGCAGGGTTCATTTAATAATAAAAGTGTTAATAGTTTGTGCTTTGGAACATGTTTAGATCAGAAGTTCGCCAGTTGTCTGTGATGCCTCTTTCATGCCGACTGCAGAGACATGACCATGCTGTGACTTCATTACACATCTACTCCCTTTTTTGCTTTCTGGGGTATGTGATAATTAATATGTGTTATCTGATTCAGCGTGATATCAAAGGATGAGAACACCTGTGAATAACCTTGCAATGCATGCTGCAGTTGTCATTGCAATTGCGCTCAGTTTGATGCCACTTGAATCAAAGCACAAAGAAGTGAGCTGGAATAAATCGTAGACTCGCACAAATGGTGGAAAGTAGGCTTAGGGTGGCCTTCATCATGATTTAATTTTGTCCCAGATTCACGCCCACGCTCTTCTCTGGAGTTTGTTTTGTTGCCATGTGGATGAGCAGGAGTAAAAAACACACTGGAATCGGCAATAAGGAGATAAGTGAGAGGCATGTAGAGACAGACTGTGATGTTGGCTTGATTTGAACCGTTTTGATCTGCAGCATCTTTTCTTCTTTTTCATTACGACAGTTGACAAAACAAACGAGTCCAAAGAGGAAAAAATCCTTTTGAAGAGCCATTTATTTTTTTAATTTCCAGTCTGTGCTTTCACTTTTCTTCCTGGTTGGACTCCAGTGTTTTTCTTTTTCTCGAGTCCAGACCCACAGTGAAGTGCAGACACTGCTTCAAACACTTGTACTGTGCCCATTCAGGTGAAATTGATCGAGTCTCTCTTTCCATCTCCTCCAAGGTCGCACCATTATTTTGTCCACGCACCACATGGATGAGGCAGACATCTTAGGTGACCGCATTGCCATTATCTCTCACGGCAAGATGCGCTGCTGTGGCTCCTCTCTTTTCCTGAAGAAATGTTTTGGCAGCGGTTACTACCTCACTCTGGTCCGAGATGGAACTGAAAAGATGACAACTCAGCGGAACGGCGTCGTCCAAAGCAACGCCAAGGAGGTACAGTATGAACTCACACCAATGACACTGAACTTCATCTGCTGGGTTTCATGCCATGATTGGAAATATGGACCAGACTCACACACATACGCTGCCAGTGAAAAATTTGGACACACCTTCTCCTTCAGTGTTTTTTCATTATCTTTAATGCTAAAGACATCCAAGCTATATAAGAACATGTAGCGAATTAATACACAGGTGTGTCTTGTGCCATTTTTTTTTCTTCTAAATGTGATTCAGACCATCACGTGACTGGTGCAAAGGAAGGCTGGGTGCGTAGCCTCATTATTGCTACTATAACTACTGTACAAATCCATGTAATGGCAAGAAACGCATTATTACTTTTTTTTTTTATTCGAACCAAACTTTACTTCAAGAAAAGGTCAGTCAATGATAAAAATCTCAGGAAATTTAAATGTGTCCTTAAGTGCAGTCATCAAACACAATGTTTAAAGTGGCTCTGGTGAAAACTGTCACAGGAGAAGACGACCAAGAGCTTATTGAAAATGTACCTGTAGTTGAATTACCAACATCACAATAATAGACATAATTTACAGCACAAAGTCCGGTGACTGTGCTTAGGGTCACATTCAGAATTTCATTTCTTAAAGTACCGGTAATGATGGACAGTCTTTTGACTTTATTTATCTGTGTTTCTTGCCATGAGATGGATTTGTATCATAGTTGTAGTAGCACTAATGGGGCTATTGACTCTGTACAAGACGGCTGATGGTCTAAAGTAGCCATCCCCAAACACTGGTTCAGGACCCCGAGGTGGGTCGCAGAACCATTCCCTTGGATCAGGAAACCAATTGACGGACGGGAGGAAAACAAATGAGAGCATCTTGTCTTTGCAATTATTTAATATTAAAATATTTATATGCTTTAAAATCACACCCATAAAACAGATTTCTGTACGCTACATCTCTTCATCTCATTTACCTGCTCAAGATTATAATATAGGCCTACAATTGTGGTTGAAATGGTAAACGACATCATTTGTGCAGAAACTCACTCCCTCATAACTTGTAGATGTGTAGTTTGGGTCACGACAATTTGTCATTTAAAAAAATTGGGTCCCCAGAAAGAAAAAAAAAAAAAGTTGGCAACCACTGATCTAAAGCACAGTAAGAAGGCAAAAATGGCACAAATTAACTCTTGAAATTGCACACCTGTGATGTCTACAGTATTAATGTACGATGCTGAAAATAATAAAAAGAGAGAAAAAACACTGAAGGGTAAGATGTATCCAAACTTTTGACTGGCAGTGTATGATTGAATGGGTACCATTCAGTCATACATGTGCGTTGAAACGTTCAAACAGTTTTGCCCCTTTCCCTTTAAAATCTTCATCTGAGAAATGTGGCACCTCCTCGAGACTGAACGTAGAAGGACTCATTGTAAACTGCAAAAGCATCTATTACTTAAAATTTCAAATGTACAAACGAATAAGATCTGACCTGTAAGATAAAAAATAGTATATGTAATACCTCATGATATAAAATGACAAATAATCAATAAGATCACAAACATATCAAGATTTAGTAGCATAATGTTTGACCTCCTAAAGTCACTGACATTTTTTGAAAATCACTATATTCTTTGATTTCGTCTGTCTTTTTTTTTTAGCTTAACAGCCATATCTTCAACAATTATCTTCTAGAATGCAAAATACAAGAACTATAGTGAATTTTCATGTTTATACCACCAAGCCCATGATTAGAATAGTGAGTTGCAGTGAATTTAGCTGCTTGTTCTCTTGTTTACTTATTTTTCTGCCTTGTCAAACAGCTGAACAGCATGTACTTGTCACTGCTTGTTAACCAGCTACTTCAAACCTAATAGAATTTGAATAATCTTCTTGACTAAAACAGTGATTATCGAAGAGTAGTTTTGCTTGAATTGCCCATCTCTCGTAGAAAAGCTCTTACCTGTCGTACACTCCTTTGCCAGCTTTAGTATTCTTAGCTTTGGTGTAGTATGAATCAATCATTCTGAATTGACAGGTGCATCTCTGCTATTTGCAATCAGCACGCTGCTTCTCTAAATGAGAAATCATATTTGCTTGTAAGTGTATCATGCAGAAAGCTGTGATGTTGTCTTAAGTAAAATGAAAAAGAATTTCACAAGTGAAAGGTAGAAGCCAGAGAACACTTTTCAGAAGAATTTCATCAGGAGTGATAAGTCGGAGCGCGGTATTAAAAGAGAAACTACAAAAGGTAAATCTGAGTATTTCATGTGGTACATGTCAGTAGTTTATGGTTTAGTCAGCAGACTGCATGATCATTGGTATAAATCATAGGTTTATAAATGGGTGAGAGTTGCTGGTCATTGCACGACAAAAATAAAATTTTCATTCTTTCCTTCTATAAAACTACTTTTAAGGAGTGTGGCTGTCATCTGCCCTTTATTGAAAATAGTTCATATATGTACCTGAAGCAATTAATCCATAAACGATGGCCAAATCAAACTTTTCATATTTTCCCTGAACCAACCCATTATAAAATTTATGCAGGATTTTTTTCCATTGTTGATTGGAAGGTCACATAGATGCACAGATTAATGAGGCTATGTTGAGTAGTTCATTATTTTCTCTTATGAGGTAGCTGCTCCACATCGTATTTTTCATTCCAAATTTTCAGCCCCTCATCGTCTGCCTTCATCTCTCTGTGAAGGTCACTTCCATGAAATATCTATTCAGAGTAGAGCACTATGCACAAGGTACTTCACAGGCCAGAGATTCACCAAAACATGAAAATTTCTCCAAAATTACACTGTTCAAGGGCAGAAGGATACATAAATTCAGAAAAATTATGATTGATAGATCTGAATATATGCAGTAGATCGAGATTTATTAACTGGATGGATGGATGGAGGGATGAATGGATGGATGGACAAGTAGATGGATGGATGGATGGATGGATGGATGGATGGACTGATGGATGGACAAATGGACAGACAGATGCAGGGATGATGGAGGGACAAGTAGATGGATGGATGGACAGATGGATGGATAGATGAATTCAGCAATATGTTGATGGACAGTTTCTCATCAAAATGGGCTTTCCCGTATTGAAGAAAATGTTACAACCTTTGGAATATTATGAAATTGCAATAAAATTTGTCAAAAATGTTCATTTATGTGAAGATTCACTTCCTCTCATAAGTTTGGTTTGTCATTTTTAAAAGTGGGTTCTCAGAAAAACCGCTCCAGGCAACTGTTTGCTATTAATTTTGTCTGTAATAAATGATCTAATCACATTTTTCCAGCAGTGCATTCTGGAAATGTGCAAGACGTTAGAGAATGTTGTGTTCTACAAATATGTAACACTTCCTCCTCTGACATGAAATGCATGTTTTGCATCGTAAAAACTACTCAAACATCCATGTTTCATGTTCATGACCTGCATATTGAACATTTTAGGAAACTGGGTAATTTAGTTGGTACTATCATCGAGCACTGCTTTCACCCACTGAGGACAAAGGATCTCATTGTGTTTCCTTTATAACGCACATGGCAGTTGAAAGTCACAGCACTGGAAATGTGGCCTCATTATCTTCAGATAAACACAAATTTGCTTATTAGGACCCCTGTGTGACTCTGCCATGAGCACTCCAATTTTACTTCTTCAGACAACCACACATTGTAATTTGAAGAGATCATTCTTTTTGACTTCATGCACTGAGACGAGAACAGGATCCGCCAGGCCCTTTGACGCAACAATAACCCCGTCGTAGTCGAGTGTATTATTGAACATGGCTCCCTCCGACTTTCTGGGGAGCTCTTTCTCTTTCATTGCCCTCCCCCTATAATGATCTGTGTTTAGTCTCTCCCAGCATGAGAATTGGCAAACGCCTACGTGCTGGATGATACTAATTGTCACAGGGGAGAGGGGTGATTCGCGCTTTGGCTCGCCACTGGGGCCTCGCACACACTTCGTTTTAATCAATAGGAGCAAATGAACAAGAAGCACTGATGCCAGCAGGGCTCGAGCAATTACCATTAGTCTGCAGGCTCTTTGAGGTGAGAGGAGCCATTTGTTAGAAATAAATAAATAAATAAACATGCAAACAACTTCCACGGCCAAGGTAGAATAGCTCCCCCTGTTCAAGATGACTGCTGTGTAATTCAGAAGATTTGCAATTACACAGCTAGTAAAAGTCAAACAAATCCCTACATCTTTACATTTATGTTGGTGTTAGATTGTTATTGCAGTAGTACCCCCTGTTAATAACATAGTAATATAGAATATATAACGTGTACATTCTTACAGTATTACATAAAAGTCTGTTTGCTCAGTATAAGAAACCATTTAAAAGCCAACATGTAATTGGGATTACACTTGTATTTATAGTTCTGATGAAGAGCATTTAGAGGCAAAACATCTTGTCTTTTTATGCAATGAATCAAGTTGTTTCTCCGCGGTATTGGAGAGGAGACTGTGGCTGATTGTGGAACCTCATGCAGTTTCGTTATGTTCATGGAACAGTGAACCAGTTTATTAGCGTTCTGGAGGATAGTTTCACATGAGATTGCCATTTCAGTCCACACGTATTGTATTGAGTGGACATGGAGAAGGCATTCCGCTATGTCCTGCATGGTGTCCGATGGAGGGGCACCTTCAGAGGATGGGGTTATGAGCCATTCGGTTGCTGTATGACCGGAGCCAGGGTCTGGTTTGCGTTTGATTTTTAGAGATGCTTTTTAAGGATGCTGGTGCTAATATAGAGCCAATTGACTTATTTTCCGATCGTCAGACGAGTTGATACCGAATCATGTACCAACAGACCCCAACAATCAACATCCACATGACCTCGTTCATCTACGACTTGTAAAACAAAGCGACCTGTCACCTTTGTTTTTTTTTATCATATAAACATCTGTTTTGATATGCATATAATGTTTGAATAATGCGAAAGCAACAACCTATATTACCTTGTTATCAGGTCATCTTCAATATTAACATTTTAAATCCACATGTAACCACTTTGTTACCATGTATCATTTGTTTGTTTAAATGTATTGCCCCATTGTTACCCTTCATTTTTGCCCCATTACATAAATTTCAATTTTTCTCCACATACACATTGTATATGACAAGTTATTACCTGGTCGTTACTTTGGGAATTACATGTCAGTACTTTTAAAATTACCCGCTTGGAATGTGTTAATGTAATGTAAAGTTCCACCGTTATTTTTATTATTATTGATTAGACCTTTACACTGGCAACATTTTCAGCAGATTATGGCATCAGCATGACTGCACTACTTGTTATTGCATGCATACAGCTTTATTTAAAGTAATTACATAGAAACCATTGGATGGTATCCATTATTTGATTAATGCAACACAGGAGTTGTCAAGGAGGCACTGTTCATCATTGTAAGTGGTGAGGCATGATAAAAACATTTCTAATCCTATTGTGATTAACAGGAGGAGGAGTGTCCTTCGAGGAGCAGCAGCCCGGACGACGGCATCGGCAGCGGCTGCTGGAACAACCGAGACCCGGCAGGTATGAACCACACGAATCGCCAAACCCACGACTAATAACAGAACAGCAGTTTGGGGGATCATTTCATTTCATTGTTGCATTATTTAGTTTCTTAAAAGGTTAACTTTCCTCCGTTTGTTAAATCGTGGTCATTTCCAACTTTATTTCACTTAGTGTATTTTCTTTGGCGTCAAACTTCCGCTTCTTAGCGCGATTACTCTTGAATGGACGGAGTAATCGTAGCAGGTCAAGACCTCAGTCAGGTTTGAAAATCAGGGACCTTAGCAATGAGCTAAAGGTCGAAGGTCACATCATCTGATTTTCTTGTCAGTGCAATAACTCTTGACTGGAGTCTTACATTGAAAGAGTAGGGTTGGTCAGATGTAATGACATTTGGTTGATTTTTTATTTTATTTTTTTTTCATTTCTATTCACGTTGCAGATTACTTCGTTCACTTTTGTTCATTATTTTAAATGTGTAGCTTCTCATTTGTTCATTATTTTCACAACTTGGATTGTTTTTGTTCCTTTTACGTTCAGTTTGGTTAATTTAGTTTCATTTTCATTTTTGTTTATTTTCTTGATCATTTTATTCATTTTTTTGAACATGTTGATTTAGTTTATTTTAGGCATTGTTTTCATCCCTCTTTTGATCAGTTTGGTTCATTTTGCAGATTTTTTGCAGGTGCATTTTCATGCCATCATTTTGTTTCCTTCTTGATGATGGATGAAGTTCTGTTGAAGTCGTTTTAATTGACACATGTTCATTTGTAGAATATTTTGTTAATTTTGTCCAGTTTTCAGATGATTTGGTGCAGCTGTGCTCATTTCCTTGATGATTTTGTTCATTCTGGGATTTAGTTTCATTTTTAATCAGTATTGCAGATTTTGCTTTGCTTATTTAGTGTCGTTGTGGACTAGCACTCTATTTCCTGACTGCTTGGTTCACTATGTTGTCCCCTGCAGTAAAGTCACAAATTAAAGCATTAACAATTCACCCAACAACTGAAAATTAAGTGTTTCCACCAGGATCCAGAAATGCTCGACATAAAATGTCACCTTGATGTTCAAATGAAACCTAAACCCTAGACTTTAGGAATAATAGCATTAAAATATAGAAATGGCTTGTATAGTTTTGGGTTTTAGTGCTTCGTGCCTCTTCTCCAGTTGGTTTGTTGCAGTTGATGGTGAAACTGTGTGAAGGCGAGGTCTCAAGTACCAGTTCTGCACTCGCTGTGATAATAAACAGCATCAGGTATTGATCCGTCACTTTTGATTTTTGTGCCATTGTCTGGAAAATGGGGTGAACATGGACGAGGAGCTGTGATATTTTGGAGAGGGTTTTTTTTTTTTCTTTGCCTACTATCACAAAAAAAAACCTAAAAAAAAATCTCACCACTGTGGTTGTCTGTTTGTTGTCATGACTTATTGAATTCAATAACATTGTTCATTGTGGTTAATTGTGTTTAATTTTGTTAGTTTATAAGCAATTTTGCTTGTCACGTTCATTTTTTTTTGGGGTCATTTTTGTTCATTTTGCTAATTTTTGATAATGATGCAATTAATTATGTTATTGATCATTCTGTCTACTTTTATTAACATTAATATTTTATTGATTATTTCACCCAAATACAGCTACAGTTTACTAGTTTTGGTGTTTGTTGATCATTTTATTAATTATTCTCCATTTGGTTCCCTTGTTGTTTTGCCAATTTTTGGTGGTTTTGTTTCATATTTGCTTTTAAATTTTGTTCATTTTGGCCATTCTGAGCAATTTTGATCATGTTGTAGGTTATTTAGCCGTGCTTTGGTTTTTAATGGTTAATTATTTCTGCTTTTTTTTTCTCTTTTTGACCTTGACAGTTTTTCTTATCTTTTGTTCTTCTGATGTGTTTGATTATTATGCCAGTGGTAAAATGTTGCCACAGCTCACCAATTTTAGTGTTCGTTGATAATTTTGTGTAATTTAAAAAAAAAATAAATTTTGTTAATCATTTTGGTCTGTATTTGGTCATTGTTACTGACTTTATTGGAAATTCTGGTTCGTTATTTATGTAACATTTTTTGTTTTGCTAATTTGGGTTGTTTTTGTTGATTATTTAGATGTTTTTTATTGTATTATTTTGTAATAACTGGCATGTTTTGTCTTTTTTTTCTTTTTATTTTGTTTATATTGTGTTGATTAATTTGTCAGTTTTGTTGCTGCAGTGGATCATTTTGTTAATTTGTAATTTGTATTCATTGTTTTTAATTTTTTTTGCTATTTGTTGGCAATTTTGCCACTTTTTGTGGATGTTGTAAATTTGTTTAGTTGTTTTTTTGTTTATTTATCAATTTTGTTCAATTTTTCTTCTTTTTCTTTGTTTTTTAAATTAGTGTCTCTATTCCTTTTCTTTTTATGTTATCATTTTTTTTCTTCATTTTTTGGGTTATTTTTACACATTTTTGCCAATCTTTCATGTTTTTGTTCATATCTCACCTTTTTGTGTTCACTTTGTTGATAATTTTGTTATGTTTTTGGTCATTGCTGTTGACAAATCTGCTAATACAGTATTTGTTTATTTGTGAACGTTTAATTTGTTATTTTACCAGCTTTGCTTGATTTTATTGATTTTGTTATTTTACCTTCATTGTTTTTGTGCATTTTGTTGAATTTCTCCATGTTTTCTTTGTTTCATATTTTGCTGATAATTTTGCCTATTTTAGTTGCTTTTGATCATTCTTTGCCATTTTTTTGCTTATTTTGCCACCAAATGTTCATGTCCGTCATTGTTTTTGTCACAAATATATTTTTGCAGACGAAAACGAAATGAAAACAAAAAATTACGTCAATAATTGAGACAAATCTGTGACAAAATCGACCAACATTTTCATCAACAAATAAAAGCCAAGATGAAAATAAACAGTGACGAAAGACAATCAAAAGGAGGGACAATATGAGGAAACAACAAAAGAGCCGCTGGATAAATGGAAGAGGCGGGACCGGATGAGGAGAGAACCAATCACAGCAAGATTTCAAGATTAGTCGATTAGTGTCATGTGACACTATTATTACATGACATTGTTATCAAGGAAAAAAGTGATAAAATTTTATGTTCCATTTGATAAACTCGCTGACAACTTCTTTAGTATTTAATGCTTGAAAGTAAATTTAAATGTAAAAGTATAAGTCTTTAAACATTTTTGAAATAAGTTGCAGACGTCTACTGATGAAAACAATGAACCAAGTGTAAAAAAAAAAAGCAACAACGTTAAGTTCTACAAAGCAGGTGCAATTTCCTCTAGTTACACAAGTTCAAATTTGAAAGAAATATATTTCATTAGAAAATAATAATCAATTTTAGTCGACTACATCAGTAATAGATTTAATTGACTATAATTGGTTATTTTTGTCGACTAAAATTAGACTAACACAAAAATCATAACTACAATAAATCTTGATTAAAACTAAGATTAATTTTCGTCAAAAGTCTAAGACTAAAACTACAGTAAATTAAAATTTCTTGTCAAAATTAACACTGACACCTTTGTTGACTCACACCATAAATCTGTCAAGCACTGCAGCAACACAGCAACCATTTCTAATTTATTCCCACCTCTGATGGAATAGATAAATACAAAAACCAGCAGATGCAGGTGATTTAAATTGATTTTGGTTCGTTTTTAGTGTAGATTCTCAGAAATCAAATTTTGATGTTATTTGATTCCTTTTACTTGCAGTACTTTATTTTTCACTTGACTTCAAATATAAGAGGGAAAGCCTCATGTTCATATACAGTCATATCTACACACATTTGTGTTTATTACCACAGACATTAAACACACGCATGTTTTTAGAAATAATCCAGTGTGATACACGGCACAGATCCATTTACTTCTTCATAAAGCAGCAGGCCGCTCGTTGTTAAAGCAGCAGTAATTATGTATGAGAGGCTGCGGATCAATAATGGATGCAGTGTGTTCTGCAACACTGTCCTGATTGATTCTCACCAAGACCGGCTTCAGAATGGATGAGGCAGGAGAATTATGTCCACTGATGTGTTTCAGCTTGAAAGTCAAAGCAGGTAGAGCTGCACCATGCAGTGTGTGTCAGTTTGTGCTAATTGTTACGAGGAGGTTTATTTAGGTTTAGAGGCTGATCTTTGGACCTGAGTGCAAGGCGCAGAAACCAGATGGTTGTTTGTTTCTTGGTAACAGATGCTACAAGACAAAAAAATTATATAAAGGAGGCAAAAAGACCGGAAGATGGAAATGACATAAAAGATGCAAACAAGACAAAAGCTGAAAACGACTGGATGAGGTTGACTGGCTCCTCTGGATGTGGAGAAGCAGCAGTTTCTCCCAGTGTCCAAACTTCTCATCCAATGCCTAAGAGATTAGATTCATTTCTTTATTCATCACATACAGATGTACAACAGCAGTGAAATGGCACTGCGACTGTCTGTGCAAGAATAATGACATAGATAAAAATAATGTGTAAAATTAGAGGTAAATAGAAAATTGAAAATCGCCTTTGGAATAGAAATTAACATGGCAACATCTAAGGGAGAGCACAAAACCCCAAAACAACGTAAAAGAGACTAGAGGGCAAAAAAAAAACACAAACATGATATACAGCAAAGATTCAAAGATGAAAACAATATAAGAAAAGACAAAAATCATTAAAGATCACAAATATTTGGTCTCTTTTTTTAATGAATTTGATTCATTTTGTTTTAATATTTTGATCCATTTTGATTCTGTGTACACTTTCAGGTTATTTACCAGTTCAAAATACTGTAAATGTTTATTCCTTGAAAACAAACAAAAGTAGAAATTACAGCAACAGACATAAGGCACAGTCTCCCTCCAAGGCAGCCCCCATATTCGAAACATTCTGGATCAGCATCAAAAACTAATGCACTGATATTTGATTATATTGTCAGTAAAAGTCGGAAGTTTAAGTAGGAACAACTGAAGACACTGTGGACGTGATCCGGATCAGCGTCTGAATTTCTGCACCGTTGTGTGGTTGGGGCGTTTCCAGATCTTGAATATTTCCAGGGTCCAGATCAAACTTTTTTGTGGTAGAACATGCACTGTTATTCATAAAGTTTAAATAAAGTGTTTTAAACTCTTTGTTTAACCTCTGTCAACCAATGGTGATAAGTGATTTAATCTTGATAAAGTGTGCATCCTCTCAAAACTATACTGATCTCTCCCAAAGATGATTCCTGATGTGTGTAAAAAGGAATAAAAAGATAAATGTATCTGAAGACAAATTATTCCACCTTTATGGGGAACCTCGTGTAATGATGTCGGGGAGTTACAAGCAAAAATGTTGAAAATGACCCAATGTCACGATGCTGAAGAATCATCTGAAACATTTCTCAAAGGATAATGAACTGCTCACTGTGCCATGTCCCACCTTGAAAATGTATTCAAAATCTGCACATATTTTTCGGAGCTATGTTCTTAAATTAGCAAAATGAGCAAAATCCAAGTTCTTATGATTATAGAGACGGAAGAAAAATGTTTCACAATAAACCATCATTAAATATCACAGCTTCTACGACAAGTCAAAAGTTTGACTTCAATGCCTTGTTGCAATTTTATCATTTTCAACATTGTACGTTGATCCCGAAGACATCAAAACTGTGAAAGGATGCATATGGAATTAAGGGTTGAACAACACCGTCCATGTTTTATTCTACAGATTCAATTTAACCACATTGAACCTTAATAACAGCTTTGCATCCTCTCATCACATTCATGAGGGCAGAGGATTGGTGGGTTCAGAGTTAATATCCCTATCAGAGCTACTACGACTTCTGTACAAATCCATATTATGGCATGAACCACATAGATACTGTAAGTAAAAAGAAATGAGTTCATCATGTTTTGAGTTCCATGATTTGAACATTACCCCATGAATCTGAACACAGAATGTCATGTCAGTGAATGTGCAAACCTGTCATCAAAGCATAAAGAAAAAAGAAAAAAACACTGAAGGAGAAGGTGTGGCCATATCATTCGCTGATAGCATTATTGCCTAAATCATATTTTAATGTTTGGTAAATGCACGTATCACAATTTGGCCAAAGTATGACTTAGGTAATTATGGTATGAGGATAAAAATATGTTTGTCCGGCAGCTTATGTATCACTGTGACAGTTAATGCTTTTTCATCCACCTCTATCATACGTCATGTTGTAATTGCTGCAAAACTGAGGCTTTATATGTATTTTATTTAATCTGTGTTTAAACATGGACACTCGCTGAGATTAAAAATGTCTTTTCGCAAGAGTAGCAGAAAATTTAGAAAGACATACAGTACAAACTTGCACACAAATGTCAAATCAATAAATATATGTTGAGTCCCATACACATGTGTATCTACTGTAAGTCATTTAAATCACTCAACACTAGTACTCTTAGTATTATGATCGCTAAGGCAGAAAGATGGAAAACATGAAAGATTTGGCAGAAATGTGCTTTCAGACTTCTTTTGACTTGTTTGGCGAGTGTTTTCTGAAGTTACTTGTCTTGCAGATTTGACAGCGGTAGGTCAGCTGGTGCGGCGCCACGTCCCCGCGGCTGTCTTCTTGGAGAGCATCGGTCAAGAGATCACCTACATCCTGCCCTACGGCGGCGCTCGAGATGGAACCTTTGCCCTGCTGTTCCAAGAGCTGGACCTGGCGCTGGCTGACCTCGGCCTGACCAGCTACGGCATCTCTGACACCACGCTGGAGGAGGTGTGCTAAGCGTGGGACTGACAGCCTCGCCACACACACACACACACACACAGATGGAGGCCTGTTTCAAACATATAGAACACAAGCATCAGGTCCATATTGTTCTGTTCATAGCTGCTGCTTTCTTTAGTTTTTTCAGCGCGGCAGCGGATGGACTACGAGGTTTTCTGCTCCATAAATTTGAGGATAAATAGAAGATAAAAAAGGGATAAACGATGTTCTGTCTATTCTATTTTATTCTACAACAACACTTGATTAGAGCTGCACAATTAAGTGCGTCATAATTGCAAAATCAGTTGGTGCATTTGTATAATCACAAACAGCTGAAATTTAAAGATTCATGTTGTTGATTTTTTTGCTAATTTTTGTTTACAGGAATTATTGTTTTTACCCATTTCTCTTAATTTTGTTCCTGGTTTTGTTCATTTCTGTTCATTTTGTTCTTTTCTATTAATGTTGTGGATTTAGTTCATTAACCGGTCACTGTGTGGATCATTTTATTAATTTCTGCTCATTTTGCTAATTGTATTTATTATTTATTTTTATTCACTTACTTTTATTTAATATTTTGTACATTTCTTTTGTGTGATCATGCTTCATGGTTGGATTTTGGGTAATTAAAAAAAAAAGTTACATTATGCTGAGTTTGTTGATGATTCTGCTCATTTTTGTTCACTCTGTTAACATCATGTCGATTGTTTTCCATCATGTTTTGGTTATTTGTGTTGATTTTGATGACAAGACTGGTCTTTTTTTTTCTTTTTTGTATGTAGTCATTTTATTAATTATTTTGTCTATTTTGATAAATTTTGATCATTGTGTTTACTTCTTGTCATTTTTGTTTATACTGGCATTTGTTTTGTTTATGTTGTATATCATTTTGTAGGTTTTTTTGTACACTGAATGCATCATGATTATTTTTTTGACATTTCTTTGCATTTTGCTACTTTTGTTTTTTTTTTGTTATTTTTCTTCACTTTGTAATCATTTATTTGTTGACACTAATTCTAATTTTGGTTAATTTTGATATTTTGTTCTTTCAAATTTTAATCATTTTGTGATATTTATTTCGTTTTGTGGCACCATAATACTTCCTTCTGCACAAATTATTTCTACACAGAGCTGCACATTTAGTCAAATCATAATCATCCCGGGCTATTATATTCTTTTGTTGCTGATCTTTATTTTGTTCTTTTAGCTTTTTTTCATTTGTTGTTTTTCTTAAATTTGTTTGTTTTTCCATTTCACTTGCTGTGTCTGTGATTAGCTGAGAGGCAGACCATCCATCCATCATCTTCTGCTTTTCCAGGTCAGGGTCACGGAGGCAGCAGCCTGAGGGGAGAAGCCCAGTCTTCCCTCTCCCTAGCCTCCTCCTGCAACTCCTCTGGGTCCTGGGGGTGCCCCAGGGCCTCCTCCCAGTTGGAGCCAAATCATAAGGCATAGTCATGAGGGTCTTCTGAGTTGCTCTTAGTTAGGGATGCACCGATCCACATTTTTTTCACTTCCGATCCGATACCTGAATTCGGCTATCTGCCGATACCGATACTATTCCGATACCAGAGCTCTGTTTGCTTTAATATTATTATTGTTGATTTTATATGAGG
>JAQQAE010006076.1:0-17006 GCA_029823295.1 Pseudamia nigra
TAAAATTGGACAGTGAGGGAGCCTGTCTAATGCTTAAAGGCAGATCGTTCCACAGGTTAGGAGCCACCACAGAAAAGAAATTTCTTTCCTTCTTAATGTACTTCAGACCATCAGCTGTCTTGTGCAGAAGAAGGGTGGCCGTATTAATGCTACTACAGCTACTGTACAAATCCTTATTATGGCAAGAAACACTAGGTTAAGTAAAAAGAAAAGACAGTCCATCATTACTTTGAGAAACAAAAGTCAGTCAATCTGAAAAATCTCAACAACTTGGAATGTGTCCCCAAGTGCAGTCGCCGAAATCATCAAACATCTATCTGAGATGCTGTAGATTGGAAATTTCTGAGGCTTGTAATTCTAGCAAGCTTCTTTACAGCAGAAGTAGCTCTTGGTCTACCTTTCTGGGGAGGGTCCTCATGAGAGCCACTTTTAACATGGGGGTTTTTAGTGACTGTGTATGGAGACAAAGCTCAAAGTTCTTGATATTTCTCAGGTGGATTGACATTCATTTTTACAGTAATGATGGACTGTCTTTTCTCTGTTTTTGCCATAATATGCATTTGTGCAGTAGTTGCAGTAACACATATAGAACTTTCTACCCATCCTGCATCTGCACAAGACAACTGATATTCTAAAGACATTAAAAAAGCAAGAAATGGCACAAATTTAAGACAAGGCACACCTGTGATTTTAAAACTTCCTGGTGAAAACACCATAAATCTGATGAGAGGATACTAAGAGTGTGCAAAGCTGTCATCAAAGTTAAATTCTTTATTTTCCACAATCTGAAATATAAAACATGTTCTGGGTTGTGTTAAAGGGAAATCCGACTACCCTAGCTAGGCGTCAGTTCTCTAAGCTCTCAAGACAGCCCCCCGTAGCTAATCCTTCACCAGACCCTGATGTGTAGGTACAGAACTTAAGTTGTGTTCTATAATAGCCCTGGGTGATGTGTTTGACCCTATCCTGTTGGAGGATGAGGTGTATTTTTGCCAAACTCACCCCCACACATCTGCTTCTGGATCCAGCAAATCACACCCACGGAGCCGTGTACTTTCTTCTGATGAACCAACCAACCCGCTCATGGGTCATTTGGTTGTAGTTCAGAGTTTTTTAAGGTGAATATAAAAGCGTGTTACTTAAAAGTTCGATTCTCAGTCTGTAGGTCAATATGGCTCTCGGCTCTGTTTCCTCTCTGAGCTGTTCTGCCAAAACTCTGATTTCAAATTGTCCTGAATCTCCAACATTCACTTAGATGAGTCTCAATTCTCCACCTGTTCTGTCAGCATCTCAATTACTTCACTCTCCACGCAGTCTGTCTTTTTTTTCGGCTGTCTCACATCAGCTGCTTTAATAAGTTTATATTCCACCCAGCTGTGTCCCATGCAGGACAGCAAACAACGCTAACTTGAAACCACCAGAATGGACACTGCACAACTCAGCTCGATTACAAACACATGCACCCAACCTAGGGTCCACAGCATATGCTAGCACCAGAAGCTACCAAGCTAGCAACCTGCTAACAACAATAGCCTCAGTCAACACCAGGAAACAAAACCTACCGGGGCTTGTGTCACACAATGCTAAACCAGGCTAATTGAAGAGAGGTCACCAACCACGCCCACATCCTCAGTCAGTGAAACCCAAGCTGAAAACCACGCCTACAGAAACTTGATCATAACAGTTGTTAAACATTTTTTTTGCATTAATGTACTATGTTGAAAATGATTTTAAAAAATTAAGAAAAACAACTGAAGGAGAAGGTGCATGCAAACTTTTGATTGGTATATGCCAAAACATTGATGCAGGAATATGTCAAATTTCTTGCTCTACTCATGCCAAATTTTGATATTCCCAAAGTACACGTAAGTTGCCGCCAGTGTGTTTATCTGTGTTTAAGAGGCCTAAAGCTAAGACTTGATGCACTTTTTGTATATTGTTTCATCTCAGATTCTGTGAAACTGACACCACAGTCAGTGACTAGATAAATAAGTCTTGCTTTTTGTCCCTTGAGGTAATTTTCCTTCTACAGTTACAAAAACAGTGTGATGTGTTGTAAATGGTTGTCTTGCAATGTATCAAGCATCAAAGAATTACTGTGTCATGACAGCATCATTGTATACAGATGATGTATTGTGACATTATGATATTGTGAGTTACTGCATGATTCCCACCGCTACAACAAATCATCACTCTCCCTGATGAATATTGCCAAACTGAGAGCATTTTACATTTTTCAGTGATTCTGAATAATGATGATTTCATATGAGGAAGTTTTAAACATGCAGAAAAATTTGCAAATAAAAAACATAATTTATTCAGAGCACTCTGATTCCAACTCTTTTGATTGTAAGTAAAATAATGAGTGTAATTTCACAAACACTGACAGTCATGTTGCTGTGTATTCTGTGTGATTAAAGCAACACACCACATAACTGCTGGACTGGTATGAATCCTACTATTGAGTGTGCGTGGCTCCTGATGAGGATGGTCTCAGCCTCCTGCATAATAAATGGTCTCCAGCAGCAGATCCTGAGTGTGTGCTTCACAGTGCAGTGCAGGCAGAGAATGGAGGGAGTGGAGTGTGTTGTCTTTAGCTGTGAAGGGCTTGCAGAGGTGCAGAGAGAGACATGCAGAGCTGCCCTAACGTTCAACATTCACACGACCCAGGGTTTATTCGGCTGTGGCCTCGGGCTCCACACACACCCAAAGACGCAGATGCTGGATGCGAGCTCAGCATTGAGAGAAAAAACATCATGCAGTCAGTCACACTTGTGCACACATGCACACTTTTGAGCAATGGGGCTGTTCTTGCTGGGTCCTGTCACACATCATAGGCATCCTGATCTGACCAGAGACTGGCTGACAGCAGAAAGAAAGAAAGCAAGAAAGAAAGAAAGAAAGAAAGAAAGAAAGAAAAAAAGAAAGAAAGAAGGAAAGAAAGCCCAAAATTGCTAAATCAAAAGCTTATCATAGTGCCTCTAAGAATTTTTTATGCACTAAATAATGCACATCACTTAATATTTTAAAGCCATGCACACAGTAGAGTTTGTGTATGAAAGTATAGTTTGGTATGATGTGTAAAAAGGGTGGCATGGAGAACAAAAGCAAGTCAAATGGTGTAAAAAAATGAAAAAGAATAAAAATAGACAATGCATCAGCAGACAGACATCCTCAGACTGGGTGTGCAGGGAAATGCAACCCCTCCTTTGTTAACCAGTTGACACCAGACTGAGGATGTGTAGCTTCTTACTGACCATCATTTCAACGCGAGGTCAAGTTCATATTCAATAATTGACCCAGAATTCAATTGTATATAGCAGCTCTTGGCTCTTGTCTTGGATAATTTTAGTCATGTTATCACTTTTTCAGCAACCAATGACATACCAATGTGTCTTTGCGTAATTAAAAAAGTATTTTCTCATATTAGCCCAGTCCTGTGATATATTTGGATCATCGAAACCCATGCGGTTCATTACAAATTTCTTAGTTCTCTGCTGTGTGCTGTAGTGGACACCAGAGGGCTGGAACAACAGGTGGGCACCGCGCCATGGGAGCACAGACGAGCCGGGGAATGAGGGCAGCACAAAGGACTAAGGGCCAGCGTGGCGTGGACTCCATTGGTGACTGTGTACACGCAGCTGTGTGAGGAAATAAAAGCTAAACCACAGTTAAATGTCAGCTTCGGGGCTTTAACTGCAGCACGAAATAGACCTTAATCGGTGGCTTACCTGCGGCTGTATCATGAGTGCAACGAGGAAAATCACAGTCCGCTGCAGGTGTAGGTGTCCCCGGTGTCCCCGGTGTCCCTCAGTCCTCATGTCCGGCTTCTCTGAGATCTTCGCGCTCCTGTTCCTTGAATCAAGTCGGCTTATGCTGTGCGCTCTTGTGCTCTCCATCCCCGCGTCAAGTGCTTGGGGACCGCGTCGTGCGCTTTGGCGGCGTCCTCCTCCTCCTCCCTCCAGTTCGTCCGTCCGACCAGCTCTCCTCCTCTTCGGTCTAACTCCCGCGCAGCCACTTCATCGCGTCCAGTTCAGAGAAACCATAACTAACTACCTCTGTCTCCACTTAGATACACCGACCACCCCTTCTACTACTGTGCGTCCGGGGTGGATTTCCACCAGGAGCGACGCACTCAGCCCTGCGCGCACACTCACACGCGACAAATAAACACTTCCGTTGCGCTGGATTCCTCTCACCACCTGCGTTAAGAAGCTTTAAAGGTCCAATCTGTCGGTTCCCTTGACTTGAACTCTCATCCCAATTAACGGACGCACTCTCCCTTCTTTTTCTGCGTCTCCACAAGTCTGATCCGTGCGCAAAAACAGCACCAAATGACAAACGAATGGGTTTATCAGTGAGTGTGTTTCTGACATCAAAGTTGAATTTCTCCGGCGAAATTTCACCGTGCCTTCTTTTCATCCAAGCGGCTGGTCATTTGTCAATCCGATACCAACCCCGGCGGCTACAGAGCCAGTGTGGGAAAACAATAAAGGAGAGAGTGAGGGAGAGAGAGTGAGGCATGGAGGGTGTGTCCTGAGGCAGGGAATATCCGTCTCTCTTGTCCGGATGGTTCCCAGCGCGCACCAACGCTCTCAGCTCACGTTGTCTCTGTAGCACAATCCACTTTGCAGACCAACCCCAAACTTTTTTTTCACACCGCTGCGCATTTACGCGTGGGATTATTCTGATGCGTTTTGTTTCTCAGTTTTCCTCTATGGGTTTTATGTTTCCTCAACCTTTGTTGCACATCTCAGGCTCCTCTCCTCCAGTTTCAGACCTCTACATCAAAGCCGCAATTAACAGTTTTCACAGTTTTGCTGAGGCTCGAGTGACCTCTGGACCTAACACTTTCTATAGACTCTAAAGAATCCCATAATTAAAGACACCCTCATATGAAACCAAGTTACACATGTAAACAAGGACGTGTACATGTCCCCACCCCAATGTTTGGACATTGCGCTAGCATCACCTCTTGGAAAGTTTGAGCTTTGAACACTTCATTTGTTTTATTTTGATTAATATTCAGTTGTGTATTTTGTGCATAGGTTTATGGAAAAATAATCAAAATATTGTGTAAAAATGAACAAAATAAGAAAGAAAATCAGTAAAACGGGGCCAAATTTGGAATATCTATGTTGTACAGTAAATGAATACACGTATGATTAATCTTTAAATGTAGATGCGATGTGTCAGAATGGAAGTTGACTTACGTCAAAATTGGCAAAATAAGCAATAAACCAACAAAATGGCCAAAAATCGACAAAATAACATCCAAAAATTAACAAATGGAAAAAATCAATAACACTATCAAAAAATTATAAAATCAAAATTTATTTGAGCAATGGAAAAATTGCTAAATTATCCAGAAAATTAGTTTAAAAATGACCAAGTATTCAGGCACAATAATCAAAATGAGCAAAATAGTCCATAAATTATAAAAATCATTATTTATTTAAACACTAATCCAATAAAATATTTTTAAAAATAACAAAATAACCTACAAAATAAACAAAAATGGACAGAAGCAATCAAAAAGTGAACCAAACAGCATGAAAAATTAACAAAATCTTCAAAAAAACAGACAAAAGAATTGTAAAAGACTCCTCCAAATGAACAAAAATAAAGAGCAGTACTCAAGAAAATGACCCGAATTGGATGAAAAATGAACAAAATATTACACAAATTATTTTTTTTAAACCATCAACAAAAATAATCTATATAATGAATGAAAAGTAAGAAAATCCAACAAAAACTGGTAAAATAATCCACAAATAAAACAAAACATTCAACAAACTATGACTGAAATGAAACATTTTAAACAGTTTCTGTCCTTCTATTAGTGTGCGATGATAACTATAGCGAATGAATCTTGATGTGTGAATATGAAACCCCCGCACAGCCTGGGCGCACATCATCCACAGGTCCATGAACTCATGTGCTACCTGCACATCGTTTTCTTCAGAGATGTGATCATTATGCGAGCCCACATTGTGATCAGACTTGTTAAAACAGCCTCTAGTCTCTAAACTGTGCGCACATGCTGTAGCTTAATGACGCCGCCGGCTGCGTCTTTAGCGCATAAATGTAAAAGCGGATTGTAGGGTATATAGGCATCTTTTGAATAGTGGCATGGGTCACATGGCATATTTTCCACATCTAACTTCCACTGCGCTTCTTGTTTGGGACAAAGACCTTCACACAATGTACCTTCTTCATCGCAGGGAATCTAATGAAATTCTGTATCAACTCCCTCCTCCTCCTCCTCTTCCTCCGTCTTAAGGCTTGTTGCTCAAGAGCTTCCCTGACAACCGCTGGTGTTTCCGCGGCCTGGCCCTTTGCAGTGACCCCGGAGCAGAACAGAGGGCTCTTGAGGAGTAAAGAGTTGATTTGCATAGAGGAGCAGTGACCTCCAAACATGAGCTGAATTCTAACCATGCACGCAGAAACACCACGCAGATATGTCTGCATCTGATGATGGAGAACCGCGGAGGTTCACCTGAAAAAGAGCTCACAGAAATTATAAAAACACACTTCAGATCTTTAGTGACTTGGGTATTTGGCTCCATCTAATGGACACGGAATTTTTAACAATGGTTATAATGGCGAAGGACACAATGCAGTTGTTTATCAAGAATAACAAGATCATGGAAAGGTGATCCTTCCCCTCGCCCCATGATTTATTCAAAAACGGAAATTTATATTCCACATTACATATAACGTGAAATGAATGCAGGGGTGCAGAGACTTGCTTGGAGTGTTCTTTGATCTTCATAGTGTAGTTGACTCTGACAATACTGATTCACCAGTGACTGGACCCTCCACCTTCAGTGTAATAAGATCATCTGTCTTTCATAAATTCTGAGACTACGAGTGCTGGTCAGATGGACCTCTGTTGATTCTGGACAGTCATTTGAAAGGGGGTGAATACTTATGCAATTACTTATTTTTCCATAATATTTTTGCATTAACTGGCATAACTTCGCAGAAATCTGTTTTCAGTTTGACTTTAAAGTGTTGTTTTCATAAATTCTTCTCCAAAATGGCTAATTATATTGTCAATTCTTTTTATAATGCAGTAAAACATGAAATTATCCAAGGGGGTGAATATATTTAATCAGCAGTGTAGGCAAAAGTGTGAAAATATTTCATATCCTCAGTTTAAAATTGAATTTGTAATGCAGAACTATCAAATTTATGAAAAGTCTGTTCATTTATGCACTCGGTACTTAGTCAGGGCTCTGTCTGCTTTGATTACTGCATTAATAAGACAGGGTGTGGATTTGAAAGGTGCCACCTCATATCATCACTGAAACTTGGAAACATCCTGAACTTCAAGCAATGTGGAAGTCCACTGTACCTCTCCAGTCTTCTTCTACACAATAGAACCTGGATTTTCAAATTAAATGTAAAATTTACTTTCATCTGAAAAGAGAAGTTTAGATCACAGTCCAGTTCATCTATGCCTTTATCAAGGTGGAAGGGATCTGACATCACCTCTGGTTCAGCAGTGACTGGACAGTGTGGCAGACACTTGTTCAGAGTGGGCAGTTAAGAAGTGTAAAATATACACATTTGACTTTGTTAAATAACTGACAAAAGATGCGCTGGTGTAGTCATCCACAAAGTGTCATAAACATACATCATGTGACTCTGTTGGGTATACCCTGTACATGTATGGAAATTTGATCATTTTATACAGATTGATATTTATGGAACTGTATGAAGTGAGGTGGGTAGCTGAATAAAATTAAGTAAAAGTAGCTGTGGTGTATTGTTATTTTTCAGGGCTCATTGAATTAAAACTTGATCTGTTGTCACAGTGGTGGACAATACTATGCAAGATCCTGCATAGGTTTTGATAGTTTGTCAGTGATTTCTTTTTTTCCTTTCTTTCTGTCTTTCTTCCTTTCTTATCATTACAAAGATAAGGAGTATAACTGGTCGTTTTGTTGTGTGCCACAGTGTTTTGTCTCTCACACATTTCATACCCAGTCAAATCAGGTGGCTAAATGTGAGCTGTAAAATACAAAAAACAGCCATTCCCTCTAATGTTGACATTATCCATGTGACACAGTGTGGATCATGGGACAGACTAAAAGCCTTAAGATGCCAAGAAATTCCCCACAGCTATTACAACAGAGAGCCACAGATCCAGATATGACCCACCACAAACTGACATTGTCTTGGGATTTTTGATCTTACCCTGCAGTGACACTGGCAGATAAAACTCCCACACAGAACCGTCTGGATAAGTCTTCCTGCTTCTGAAACGTCACTGCGCTGGTGGGTGAATGAAAGGCACTCGGCATGTTGCCAAGAGCATGCGACACTCACACACACATGGCGCCCTGGTGGCTAAGGTCAGCGCTTTCTCAAGGCAAAATAAGGGAGTGTGGAAAGGCTTGGGAAACTGCAAAAGAATGTGCATTTCTGTGTACGCTGTTGAGCTGACCTAAAGACAATTACTCAGGGCACAGTTTAAGTCCACAACAGGGAGGCCCTGTGTGCACTGAGCGCTGCTGATGGTGAACGTCTAAATTAAGCTTTTCAGGCCTAATTCACACATCACTCCAACCAGCCCTCATGAATCCAGCCTTTGAGAGGAGAAGGTATCCACACTGGCATGTAATTATTCCACAGACCTACTATATCTGAAAGCTGAGGAGTCCTCTGAGGATGCATTGCCAAACACACCAGAGGTATGTACTAATTGGACACTCAGAGACAAATGTCAACATATGAGGCTTTGCCCATTTGATTCTTGTTTACATACAGTCGATGTAAAGAACGTAAACAACCAGTCACTTTAAAACAATAAATAATTGAACAGGCTCAAAACCAGAACAGAGAGTGAAGATGGAGGCACATGGGATGGACACATGGACTCAGATGTGTATGTGCATGCACCTATGACTCTGAAATGACTTGACACTGTAACAAGTAATCAGTATTCACCATGTTTATTCCATACAGAAAACACAATTTATTTTCTTATTACCACCACCAGGCATGTCTTGCATGCGGTTCCATTTCTGCCTGTTTGCAGGCTGGCATCCATATTTTTGTGAGCTGATAACATTTGATCATATTTAGACCCAGCATTGAAAATGTGATCTGTACGCCAATGTGTTACTCAGATACTGATCACATTTGCTTTTACACCTATTTATAAATATGTTCTTGTTATCTGAATGTTATCTGGATGTCATTCTGTATTTGAGTCAGTCTGGTGGCAAATCATAGTACAGACTGAACCGAACTGAAGGAACTTGATTTATCCCTTTTAAGGAAATTCATCTGACAAGCTCATAGGTAAGAAAGCTCAAGTCAGTAAGATGTCTTCAGTCTTTACAGTCATCAGTCTGCTGTGGTGATGAAGAGTCTGATGAAGGATCTATTGTAACGTTCAGTCCAGATCAGCAGATAAGCTTCCAAAAACAAGACAGAAAAAAAGAGGTGACATTTTCTCAGTGCTGGAACCCAAACTGTGGAATGAGCTACCCACCCATGAACAACTGGCCCCCACTCAGAAAAATTTGAAATCTTTTAAAACTCATTTTTAAGGCTTGGCTTTTAATCCAGCATGAGAATTGTGTTCTCTTGGTCTTTTAGCGTATTCTTAAGGGAAAATATTCCTTGTATTGCTTTGTTAGATGTTTTTCTGTTTATCTATACCTATATACAGCACTTTGACAAATATGTGATTTTTATTTAAAATGTGCTATGTAAATAAAGTGTATTGAATTTAAAAAAAAAACTGGTCTAAATAGGATGCTGTAGTTTGAAATTCAAGGTTTCAGAAAAAAAATTCTATTTAACTTGGGGCAAAATTCTTTACTGATAAATTATATATCTAGGTAAAGTGTCAGGATCAATTGCTTCAAAACACAACCCTAAAAGTTGAGAAGTCAGTTTTCTGAATCTTCCATAGTGAAAAAGAACATAATGAGCAAATGTGTAGAAATTAACTTGTTCATAATCACCAGGTGAAGCACAGAGGTAGGGTCAGTATAAATATCAAATATAACCTGCAGTTTGGGCTGAAGCGGAACTGAATCAGTATTTTAAATCTAAATAAGGAATGCACTAACGAACTTGTACAAAGTGATGTTTTTTACAGTGCCCGGTCACATTCAAAGCTGACTCCATCTCTTGCATCTACACTAAAACTATGCATGAATTGTTGAGACCAACTTCACATGATAGATGAAAAGTATACATAAAATGTGTGTTTGGGGATGAAGTGTTAGAGGTATATGAGGAATGAGCCACCTTCACAAAAGGTTTATTCTCTCAGTGCTGTATAAATGTGATGCTGGAGACAGCATGCTTTTGTGGAGAATTCAGCAGCCTTGGTGGACGTATGTAGACTGGCATTGCAACAAACTTTATTGCCAATGGGTGACATCAACAGACCAAAATGTCTCATGATACAACTGGATGAACCTACAGCCCATCAGAGCAGCAGTCACAGGCAAAAGCCAGCACTTGACAGCCTGTATCCAGCTGCACTTGAGCTGCCTCGTATCAAATAAAGGGTCGCGATGGGCTTGACTGACCTCTTCAGAATGATGCCTCTGGGGCCCAGGCTCAGAGATTTTATAAGACAAATTTAAATGGCATTGATATGATAGGATGCATCTATTACCTATTCATTTCTTACACAAACGTTATAGGAATTTGCTGCAGTAAATGCTCTTCCTGAACAAACTGCTCCAATTGTGTCAGGTTTGATGAGTGCCTCTGACAGTGTTTCATCTCTTTCTACAGATGTTCAACCAGATTCACACCAGGACATTGGTTGCCCTACATTTTCTTTCCAATCTCCTCAAACAGCTCCTTATTCACTGGCTGATGAACACATGTTTAATAGACTAAGACTGACTGAACGTGCACTAATCCAGTAGGGATGTCAATATTTCCCAGGCTGTTACTTTTGAATTTCATTCTGTATTTTTTTGTTTCTTTTGCACCTCAGCTACCCAGACACATAATTAGTAGTCTTACAGTTTTTGGAAGAAGTCTTACCTTAATTTAAAAAGACTTCAACATTATTTTTTACAACTGCCAAAAAACATTTCTTAGATCACATGTACAGATGTTACATGGATAAAATAGTCACTAATGGTCCATTTTCATTTAATTGTGTGCCAGTGGAAGGGTTTCGTAGACTGATGACAAAACTAGCCAGTAGATAATTAAATTCACATAAATCATTTGGCTTTAAAGCACAAAGGTCAAATAAAGATCACATGTGCTTGTTCTGGGATGAACTTTGCACTTCAAAGTCCAAACTGAATTTAATTTTAATTGGCCTACATTACAGAGGGCAAACCATATCATAAAAACCACCAGACTTTGAGCAAACAATTACAGGCCTGATTGAAACCTTTAGCATGGCAGAATTCAGATGATCATACAAACTATCAATTTTGTGGAGAACATGTATCTGAAGCAACATCAGCATTCAGATTGAGCAGCAGCCGAGGATCTTTGACCTCTAATCTTAATCCTGAAAATTTCAATCACCATTTTCCTCAACAGATTAAACCAGTCTGCTGTTTGTGGCAAACAAAAACGACAAAGTGATCTACTGTGGCTGAAGCTAGAACCTCTGCACCATGACACCAGAGAAAACAAAAGGAGACTGATTTGTATGAACAGAATAAACATTTGATTCACATAGAGCTTCAATTTGTCTATGCCAACATCTTCACAAGTTTAATGTAAAGTAAAAGAGAGTCTACACTGCCATCTATTGGCAACTCTATTGCCATCTATGAAACTCCACCAGGAGCATTTAAAAACTGAGGCAGAGTCCATTGTCACAAAAGTTTTAATGATAAAAAGAAAAAAAGCTCCAGGTACAATGTCTGGTGGTCCAGACTCTGGGTGCAATGCTTTTAGGCAAACAGTTAAAAAAAAAAAACACATCAAGTTGCTGCTACAAGAATGGATATATCTAAAAAGAAACTGACACTTTAAGAGTTCATGTGTGTAATTTGTCCAAAAAGGCATCTTTGAAGAGTCCAAAAGATGCAAAGCCCCACCCATTTATATTCACTTTTTATTTTGCAATTATTGTACAGTATGCAACTGCAATGTGGAATCAAAACACAGCAACTTGATAAAAAAAAAAAAAAAGAAATGTATACTTACATGTAAAGTGATGCATACTTGCATGTAATCCAGGTAAGATACTACAGCCAACAGCTGACAAAAAAAAAAAAAAACAAAAGTCCATTTCTAAAAACATTTACTTTGCTTCAATGGTGCAAAGGAGCTGCATGTGCCTGAAGTAGGAAATGGGGGTGAAGAGAGACTATTTCTTAGCAAATGAGATCTTCATGGCATTTGTTTGTGTGATCTTAAAGCCCTGCAGTGCCTCTCGTGCAGCACCAGCCTGCACTTCATTCTCAAACTCCACAAAGGCGATATCGTGGCGACCAGGGACCAAACGCACTTCCTTGAAACCTGGAAATCTGGAGGGGAAAAGCAAAGCTCGATCAGGTGGTGTTTATAACAGACAGAAAATCAGTGAATGAGCTGACACTCACTGGTTGAACAGCATGGAGAGCATGAGTTCGTTTGTCTCCTCTGGCAGGTTGGTGAGAAAGAGGATGTGATTTGGAGGATTCTCTGACACCTATGAATACGAACAGTCAATGTCACATCAGAAGTGAACAGTCATGACCTAAAAAATATGGATAAATGAGTATTTTTGGCAGGTAGGATACAGTACCTGCTGGGGCATTTGTCCAGGCATCTGTCCTGGCATCATCTGACCAGGAGGCATGGCACCGGGGGGTATCTGACCAGGGGCCATCCCTGGTGGAGGCATCATACCTGGAGGTGGCATGTAGGGTGGCTGACCTGGCATGTGCATCATGCGAGGAGCCTGACTCATTGGAGGCATACCCTGTAGCGTGAACACGGAGCTGTTAGCTGTGTAACATAATGCCATCCCAATTGGATTGTATACCTGCAGCCCATTTTAATGCATCAAGTAGCAAGCATGGTGTACTGGACTGAACCATTATTGAAATATTATCAAAACTTAATACTGAAGAGTGCAATATCCAAAACAGATGATCAGCATTTGTAATCAAAGTACTACATATAACATGATTATAAATGAAGCAAATGTGGCATTACACAGATTAACACAGAACTACAGAAAAACTTAAAAAATATTCATGCACAAACTGCCATTCCCATTAAAGCATAATTTCTTATGATCACATTGTGAAAATAATAATTGCAACAAACACGCAACATTATTTTCCATGATCAACCTCAAAATACTAAAAACTGCAACAGCTGCTACTAACCACAGCAATAGTAGCTGTTGGCAACAGATTATGAAATTAACCAAGATAATTTCAATCACTGGTTTTAGTTGTTTAAAAAAAAAAAAAAAAGTATTGCAGGGACATTAAAGTAAATTCAGCTTTTAAATTGTGATTTTTTTGGTCATTTCATTCATCCTCCATGGCAGTGAAGAGAATACGTTTGACTTCTGGTACAAACAAGGTTTTAGAGTGACTTTTTGCAATTTTCTGTAGCCCTAACATTGCAATTTGGTACCAATTTTAAAAAAAAACCATCATGTGTCAAGTATTTACCGATTTACAAATAATTATTCTATAATAAAAAAACAGCACTTCACAATAATCAAACTGCACTGGTAGTCTGTATAACTAATCACAAAAGTCTCAATTTATTGATTTTGTATGTGATATTTTGGATTCAGTGTCAGAGGCAGGTGCTATGCAAAACCTGCACAACGAAGAAGACTATCAAGTTATGAGAAAACAACATTTCAAGATATTCAGTAAATTGTGCACTTTAAAAACAAGCTCAGAAAAAAAAAAAAAATTGTCTACTGTAGTCACAATATAACTCCCTCAAGTCATGAAGCCCTACTAAAAATATACAGTACAACAAACATCAACAGAACCATTTTCTCTGCTTATGGTCCCATTTTAATTGTAAATATAACACCACACTCACAGGCATTGCTGCCGGTACTCCTGCCACCATGGGTGCAGCTGCTCCTGGTACACCTTTCTTGGGTCCAGTTGTTTCTGGTTTGGGCTTCTTCTTCTCTTTTTTACGGTCTCGCTCCACATACGTTCCTTTCATTTTAGCGATGATATCCGAGTCCTGCTTGGCATATTGGATCCTCTGTTTGAAACAAAAAGTACAAACTCAGACACTGCGGCTAATATGGTACAACTCTTCACCGTCTAGACGGTGAAGAGTTGTCAATCAGTTAATCAGGTATCATCATACAGAGCTTAATTTATTCAACAGGTGTTGACAATGATTTTTTTTGCCTTGGAACCAGATTCTAGGTGTATTTCTCAAAAATGGAAATCGGACAACCGTTAGAGCGGATTCCTATGAGAAAAGGAATATTCGTAGTGTGCATTTGAGCGAGTTTGTCTCATCATTCCAAATGTTTTTGTTTTGTCAGCCAACAACAGGGGCCTGCTGGCAGAGGAGGTATGTTCCTGCAAGGCTGAAGTGGTGTCAGGTGGTTTAAGTGGTACCAATGCTGTGTCTATCATCACACAGCTATGGGACAGACAACCCGTTCTCATCTTGTATCCTGGACTTACAACAAAATAATTAATTTGACGTATGTAAAAGGATAAAATCCTTCACAATGTATACAAATATAATAACTTCAATCATGAGCTGTGTCAGTGGAGTGGCTACAGGGCTCACTGGGCAGTAGCATCAGGTAGGTGAGACTGTTCACTGATGTCCAAATCAGTGTGTCCAAAATGTTTGTTGTGAAGACCCCAGTTAAAATGTGGCATTGCACAGCAAGTTTTACCTCCAAATTCCAAGAAGAATTTGTGGATAAATGAACATTCAAACAACAAACCTTGCTTTGCTGCCATTTAATCACCACATTATCTTGAATAGGTTTGTGAATGCACATTTTATAATTAGGCCCAGACAAATTGCTTCTATGTAAACTCAGACACTGCGGCTAATATGGTTGTTTAATTCATATCTAAACGACTTTACCAGCTACACAGTACACACGTATTGCTTATGACGCTTCTTGTTAATGTGGAAATGACAATAGCAACGACTGACCATAGGTTTGTCGTAGAAGGGGAATCCCTGCATGGATCTCAGAGCGTTGGATGCGCTGTTCACTTCTTTGAAGATAACAAAGGCCTGACCCTTCATTTTAATATTTCGTGCGACCAAGATGTCTAAAATTTGCCCAAATTGTGAGAAAATGGCGTACAAGGACTTCTTCAACTCTGTAGAAACACGGACAATTAGAGCAACAATGACTCGATGTATGTCAAATGTAAACTTCTCTAACAAAAGCACAAGCTAGAGGTTGTATACTTACCATCTTTCTTGATTTTTTCATTAAGGTTGTTAATGTAGATTGTATGATTAAGTCGAACCTCCGTCGTTGCCATTGCTCCACCTGCGAAATATGAAGTATTCGAGAAAAAAAAACACCTTATAACCAACTACGAGGCAAACTCATCCATTAGCAGTTAGCTAAGAGCTACGTGGCTAACGTTAAAGTAACGTGAGGAAAAGGTTAGCCTAGAAGCTAACACCCAGTTTATTTAGCGTTTCCCCTCTAAATATCTCACGGGTGCCTTTTTTACAAAGTGCAATGAACAATTTCCAGATTATCATTTAATTTCTCAACTACTCTGGACAATTTTATGGCATAAAAACAACTGCATGGAACCAAAACTAACCTCACAGCGATAAATGAAAAACTCACACTCCTACGATGAGACTACCGCTTACTACTCTCGCGTTACTAACGCTACAAACGTGATTTCCAGTCTCTCTTCCTGTCTGTTGTCCTCAGAACCAGTAGGGTTTTTATAGTCTGTACTTGTAGCCAGCTACCGAAATAAAAAAAAAATAGTATATATATATATATATTTTTAGGGGAGGATAAGGGGAATTACAATCAACTAAAGTTTTACAGCCCTTTATTACCGTTACTAATCCAGGAAGGCGTACTGTTACGTGAATTTAGATAAAAATGTGCTCTTGGGTTGTGACTCTGGTTACAGACAGCAGATGGCGCTATGCATCTCCATACCGATCGTGTGTCACCTCTTGCCATGAACCCGAGGAAGACGAATAACACGGTTGCCGTATTTGGTAAAACCCCGGTGTAGTTGTCGGCCTGTGCTCGTCTCAGCTGGTAGGCGTGGCATCGCTGGAGAACTGTGGAGACTAGCACTATTCAGTTTTTATACGTAAACATTGAATCAGGAAGAAACGTGTGTAGGCCTGTCTCTGTGTCGATGACGTTCAACACCAGCTAAGCCTGTTTTTGCTGCCTTGGATTATTTTAAGGTGAGAGTTGAATCTTACTCTGGAATTAGCTTTAAGTGCTCCTTGAGTGTTGATAATCTATTGGAGCGTGTTTATTGTAAAGAGATGCGCGAAAACTAACCAAGATTCACTTTGTATCTTTTTTAGAACTCAGGGAAAATGCCCCTGACGTACCCTTTGTCTCCTCCTTCACCACCTCCTCCAAGTCTATCACCTAGTCCAGGTCTACCACCAGGTCCACCTCCTCCTCTAGGACCAGGTCCAGGTCTACCACCGCCACTTGGTTCAGCCCCCAAAAAGAAGCTGTATCAGACCATAGCCAGTGGTAGGAGTCCTATAGAGGGGGACCACACAGAGGCCCGGTTATTGCTCAGTCAGAGAGAGCACAGGTGAACATTAAAATGTACAAGTTGTGAGCAATGTACGTACGCTGGGGCAAAAATGTATCTAGTCAGCCACCAATTATGCAAGTTCTCCCACTTAAAAAAATAAGGTCTGTAATTTTCATCATAGGTTCACCTCAACTATGAGAGACAAAATGAGAAAAAGAAATCCAGAAAATCACATTGTCTGAATTTTAAAGAATTTATTTGCAGATTATGGTGGAAAATAAGTATTTGGTCAATAACAAAAGTTCATCTCAATACTATGTTATATAC
>JAQQAE010006077.1:0-17005 GCA_029823295.1 Pseudamia nigra
AGCGCCTAGAGATAATCGGCGATTATGATTGGCGCTATACAAATAAAGACTGATTGATTGATTGATTGATTGACTGATTGAAAAACAAAGCAAAAACATAGTCCACTTTAAGAAATGTACGTCAGCCAGTTGGAAAATTCTCAAGAACTGTTGAGTGCAGTCATGAAAACCATCAAACACTATGATGAAACTGGCTTTCATGAAGACTGTCCCAGAGACACCTCTGCTGCAGACAAATAGTTTGTTAGTATTAACAGAATGAACAGAAACTGACAAATTGCAACACCTCAAATAGCATTTGATGGTTTTGGTGAATGGTGAGTGTGTCACTTTCATTTTTCATTTATTTATTTGTCATTAAGGGGTCACTGTATATTAATGAACATTCAAACAAATGTAAATGTACCTAATGTAGCTAAAAGGCTAGTTTTTATTAGTAGTCCCTCTGCTAAATGTTAATGGACATCCTAAAGTACATTATAATAAAAACACTGGAATAATATTGCATTTCAATAGTGTCCACTACTTACCCATTAGTAATTAATACAAGCAGATGACAGGAATTATAAGTTAAAAAGATTACATGTCACTACTCACATATTTGGGTTTGAACAAGCCATTCCTTTGTGTTTCATGTTGTATTCCTAATGTCTTATCGGTTTTTGCTGTGGCTTAAAAGGCAGTGTGGCTCATCCACAAAATGATGGTTAATGGTTGAAATCCCATCTGCTGTTCACATTGACATGTCCTTGAGCAAAACACACAACTAGAGTTGAACTGTTTGTACCAGGTTCTAGTTGTGGCACATTAAAACTGAAATTACATCAATATGGCAACATGTGAAAGATGAAGTTGAGAAAACTGATTGCAGTGCTGTTCATACTGCTGCTTTGTGTCTGCTTTTTAGTGTTTATTGGTAATTGTCGGTGTGGAGGTGCTTTCAAGTGCTTTGGGTGCCATCCCAGTGAAAATGCGCTTTATGAATCCAAGTCCATTTACCATTCAAGTCCATTTGTCTGTCAGCAAGTCTGGAACAAAAACTTCAGTAACACATGAAGTTTGCACATTTGTCATAGAGACAAGTCTGTTAACAGATTTTTTTTAGCTATTACTCTAGTAGTTTTAGGGCCTCTTCATTCTTCAAATTATCATAAATTAAAGTAAAACCATAGCAAATGGAAAGATGCTTGTTTATTGAATTTTTAATTACCGGTAATCTTGTTGTCTAAACCTTCACAGTGTGCTGCTTCAGAGGGATTACAGTTTTCTAAGGGACATCAACATTTGGAAGCCGTTTGTCACCATTGGGGTTTATTCCTCCACCCTCTCCGCTGCCATGAGCAACCTCATCGGAGCCTCTCGCATCCTCTACGCCCTCGCCAGAGATGACTTGTTTGGTAGGTAACAGCAGTGTCATAAGTAGTAAAATGTAATTTGACTTTACCTTTCTTTGGAAATCATAAAGTTAAAGCTGAAAACAACACAGTTTTTATTATTATTTGTCAAAAAATATTAAAACATCAATCTTTTGAATGTAAATGTTTATCTCATATAGCAGATTTGCACACAGCAGAATGTTTAGTAGTAGCTGTATTAGCTTTCATGTCTGTGGTTAATTACCTGTAATTCCCTCCTCATCTAGTGAATGAGCTCTAAAATTGAATTTTCACAAAAAACATACGAGTTTCTGTCAAACTTACAATTCTGTTTTCAAACGAGAAAGAGATTGGTGCAAGTAATTGTTTCATTCTGTTTTTCATTTATTTATTTATTGATCCATTAATATATAACATCTAATAGTTGTTTTAATGAAATGCTTTTTCATCTGTAACAGAACAGCCACAGTACATACAATTTTGTTGCATTTAATTGTTATCAAACTTAATAATTGTAGAATATAGGTCTGAAAAATGTAAAATATATACATTTTAAAATAATTTTAAACACCTCAGATATGTACATACCTCATAAATATGAAATGAGAAATAAAATAAACATTTGCATAAAATATGTACACTTACATACAAGCATGCACAGAACTGTACAATCTTACAGACATGATATGTTTCACAGGTCTATGTCCACAGTATTCCATAGATACAGTATATTGCATGGTAATGTAGCAGCATTTTATGTTAAAGTAGTTTCTCTAATCAGCCTTTACATTAGCATCTCTCACAACATCTGTACAACTATACAACACAATGAATTTGTCTGTAAGTTGTCACTAATATCTTGGAAATATTTGACATGTCAGTTAAGATATTATGGCTGTTAGACTTAATGTCAGTCAAACGACAGTCAAAATGCTTGTTGCCATATTGATTGACTCTGTAAATATGTTGTAAAAATTGGCTAAAGTTTTGACACCACTGATTAAAACTGTACAGGCCTGCACTTCATGGCATGTGGTGCAGCAATTTCAACAGTGTAAAGTTACACCTGACTGTATGTGGGAGGTTGTTTGCCAGAGACTGGTCATATTTATGTCTTTAACTGTTTTTAGTGTAATTGAATGGTAGACCATATCATTGTGTTACAGAAAAAGAAGGCTGTTTTAGACCAATACGCAGCACAAAGAAAAAAAAATCCTGCGATATTATTAATGTGAACATGCAAACACACTTGAGGCAGACAAGTACATGCTGCGCTGTAAATGATTACAGTGTAGTGTTTCTATACTTCCTGATAGATTGTGACAAGTGTGACAACTATTTTGCACGTGATGACAATGAACAAATACCTAGACATTCAACAAAGAACCATGTGTATCAAACACTAAAATCAACATGATGTCAACAACTGGTATTCAAGGAAACAGCAGGAAATTACACCTTACAGTTGTTTGTATTGAAGCAGCTTGTCTGACAGGACATGAGATTTCCTCATCTACTTTTTCATAATCATCATGGTATAAATGTTTAACCGTTAGATGGAGTATTATCATAGCCTTCCTGATCTCTTGATTGAGGAGGTGATACAAGGTCCAAGTACTCTCAGGCAGCTGACAGCTTTTGCCACCAAACCAAACTAATTTGAATCTCATCATTTTTTAAACTCTCGCACAGTTTGTGGAAGCCTTTCTTTCTGCAGCTTTTCATACATGGTGGTATCATGGTATTTCTGGTTCTAGTTTTCAAGGGACTATTACAGCTTCCTTATATTCCATATTTGCTAAATCTGTTTCCAGTGCACTTATTTGCAATTACTGTTTGTCGATATGCTGACCATTCCACCTGTAAAACCTTTTGTGCAATATTTGAGTGTTTTTTCCCTAGAATTCCATTTGTGTTTCTAATGAACAAATCAAATTGAACATGTAAGTAAAAAAGCTGGGTGGAAATACATTTCATGTAATTGACATCCGTAACTATGACCACTCAGATTTCACGAGTGCATGGCTTTGCATAGAGGCTTGGAAAAGTTTCCAGTCTTCCGCAACAGCATCAATACCAGGTCACCTGCCTTGCTTTGGACCATGAGGAGAGGGCTGCAGAGGGAAGGCATGCATTCTGAAATTGAAGTTTTTGAAATTTGGTCTGAAGCCTTAGCAATTGCATTTATGATGCGCACATGACTAGCTGATATGGAGATTACATGACAGTAATATGGGAGAATTACATTTGTGATTTGAGACATCTAATTTGTTCTGAGCTTCCTGTGGGCCCACCACCTGCAGGAAGGGTTGTAAGGGTCCTGTGCTGTGTGGTTTGAGTGGCAGCCAAAGGCCTGGGCCTGGGTGGTCCAATCCCTGGTTGCCAAAACTAGCTCCAACTGGGAGTAGGTCCTGGGGCAGGCCCAGGATACACTGGAGGGCCTTTGTTTCTCAGCTGGCCTGGGAACACCTGAGGGTCCCCCCAGAGGAGCTGGAAGAGGCGGCCTGGGAGAGGGAATCATATTCGCCGATTATCTCTAGGCGCTTCACAATTCGAGGCCGAGACCTCATGACTATACAGCGAGTAAACCAACAGAACCACCGAGAGCAAGCCAAAGGCAACGGAGGGAGGAAAAACTTCTTTTAACAGAAGAGAAAAACCTCCAGCAGAACCAGCGGCTCAGGGTAGGCGGCCATCTGCCTCGGCCGGTTGGGGTTAGTGGACAGAGAAGAGACAAAAGAAAAGAGTAGAGGATAAGTGGAAGATGATGGATGGATGGATCTGTTCTGAGAAAAACTGTTACCAGCAATGCTTTGCTTCTGTACACATTATCTTGTCTGATATACACTGCCTGTGAAAAGTTTGGACACACCTTCAGTTTTTTCTTTATTTTTATTACTTTCAACACTTACATCTGCTCTCTTTCTCTCTCTCTCTCCATCACATACAGACACAGGGCTCTGCATTAATATGCCTGTGCCTGTCTGTTTGTGCAGAAACATTTAAGCTTTTAGCCAAATCTTTGTTGTCGCTTTCTTCTTGACTTCACTTGCTATTTCCTGCTGCTTCTCCTTCTCAAGACTCTTCCAGCGAGATCCCCCCCCTGGCCGATCAGTGGCCTGCAGTCTGCTAACGTCATATTTTCTACTCAACTCAGCCCGTTTGAACCCCGGTGAGTATGTACTAAAAAAGTACCTGGTATCAGGTCCTATCTCCTAATGGAAATCCCCCCAAGCCGAGCACAGTTGAGTTGAGTAGAGCTGAGTAGGTACTAGTGGAAAAAGCCCCATTTATCAGGATGTTGGTCCTTGGATCAAAATTGGTTGCAAACCCCTGGTTTAAAGTACAATTACAAGGCAAGAAATTACTCAAATTAACTCTTCACAAGGCACCACAAACTGTTCCAAGTGACTACCACATGAATCTTAGTGTGCAAAGATGTTATCAAAGCTAAATGTGGCTACTTTGGACAATCTGTAAAATAAAACACATTCAGGGATCATTTAATACTTTTTTATTTACTACATATTTCCATACGTATTCTTTCACAGCTTGGATGTCTTCAGTATTAATGTACAATGCTGGAAATAATAACAATAAAGATGAACCACTGAAGGAGAAGGCGTGTCCAAAGCTTTGCCTGGCAGTGTAATCTGAGACAAACTGTAAACACCAATTTTTTGTGATCTTTTTGGATGTAATCTTCGGTGACAGACGTCTTAAACACACATATCTAAAAGATATCATGCTTCTGGTCTTGATGCTTATGACGCCTCTGAGTGAATCCCCAACACTGACAGAGTTTAAAAGCACTGTTTCACAATCTAATTTACGCATCTGAACTTAAAAAATGAGTTCTTCATTCATGTTTTAAAAGTCAAAACACTTCAAGCTATCATGCGAACTGTAATTACTTGTCAAGTTGTTCCCATATCAAGAGAACGCAGCATCCGTGTGATTTCCATCTCGCCCTACCACTATGTGAGAATCCCTGCTGCCTGCTGCTCTGTCATTATTAATGACTGTGAGCAACTTCCTTATCCCATGCTCTGCTCCTTTGTTAAGTCTATTGCAAATTGATTTGGCCTGTTTCTGTCTGTGTATATAGCTGTGTGTGTGTGTCAGGAGAGATAAATGGCTGTATTAGTGTGACTTCCTCTGTGGAGTGATCATCTGGAGCAGAGGCAGATGACTCTGTCTGTTCACTGTCAGCCAAAGGGTTAATTTCAATTAGATTAATCTGTTTCATTTAGAGGCAGCGACTGTGGAACCATAAATGTGTGATCTTGTAGTGGGAGGTAAATGGTTAGTAGGACTACGATGTATATCAAAAGTGCGTGTGCGTTGTTATCCACGGATGCTCACTGTTTAACCTTGCCACTGTCCTATGCAAACTGAGTGATGGATGTGTCAGCTTTCTAACACATGTACACACACAGTTTGTTGTTCCATCCCGTCTATTTTCCATTTCTTTCTTCATTTTTAACTTACTAATCTCTAACTCCTTCACCTCTGTCCCGTCTTTCTCCCTCCTCTCCATCACTTGGTCTCCTCTCAGTCGAATTGATTGGTCTTTAAAGTCTCACCAATTTAATTCTGTTCATTTCTCAGCTGTGAAATTCAGTATTAAACTCTGATTCCAATCCACCAGCTTTCACCTCTCTCCTCGTTCCTCCCCACATCTCTTTTTGCTGTGTCTTTTCATGTCAGTCTTTGGTTGTGCCTTTTCTTGCCCATATATAAACCTTATTGTACAGTGCTGCGGCATGCTCCTGCATCAATGTCATCAGTCACAAGGCTGTATTTAAATGCCTTTTCTTTGACTCAACCATGCACCAATATAAAGTATGAAATGAAATTAAGTGTCGGCTTGGTAAGGCTTTCGCTGACTTGCCCGCCCACTCGCTTTCCCTGCTTTCTTTTCACAGAAGACGTGTAGTTAATTACATAAATTTTGTTTAAATGTCAGTAACATAAAAAATTGCCATCCCTAATGTAAATCTCATCCACTCTGTAAACTGAAACTTTACCACTACAACTCCATGTACGAGAGAGACACTTGTACAGGTCAAGATGAAACACTTTTAATTTTCAGAATGACTTCCAGACATTTTTTATATTAATAACTGCATTAGTTGGCCTTCAGACTAAAAAAAACCCTGTCTACTATTAAAAAGTGAGAGTAAATAAGTGAGCATTAAACAGCATAATTAGACTGATGGGGTAACGAAGTCGTCTGACAGGAACAGCCCTTTATATTATGAGAAGAAAAGTCAAGGTGGTGCTTTAGAGGATTTTATTTTTCACTCAATTTGTTGGCTCAAACATTAAGTAATACAATCATTAAGGATAGGGTGTTTTTCACTCTAATGTACCCTGCCTTCGCTCAAGTCAGCTGGGATAGGCTCCAGCAACCCCCCCCCCCGACCCTCACGAGGATTAAGGAGTAGAAAATGGATGGATGGATGCATCACTTTTGTGACCTCCTGCAGGAATATACAGGGACAATAATTTATATGTTTTGTCGAACAATTGACGAGAGGAGGTGCTACTGTACATGTTGTGGCTTCATCCCATCACAATTAAGTACTTGAGTTAAAAAAGTAGATGAAGGCAGTGTTTGAAATGCCTCAGCCAAATATCTACAGTAAGTGTTATAATTGGTCCAGTGGTGCTTTATGATTAAAAATTCAAATCAATAATGGGAAACTCAAAGTCCCACACACCCTGCAAAAGAAGAACAGTTGAGGGATTTTGCTTAAAAATGTCAATTATTAGTTGATGTTGATTGCTAGGGTTAGAAATCAAACGGGCAATTGTGGTTTTAAATTATTCATGAAGGGTGCACATAACCTACAGTAGATGTAACCAGGTGTGAAGTACAAAACTAAAACATAGCTGTTCCTGATTCATTCATTCATTTAAATTTCAACTATTTACATTTAGATGACATATACCTTTTTGCCTCTAAAGACCCTCTTTTATATACTGTAAATAATGGAACTTTTATTTGTTGTTAGTTTGTTAATTATTGTACATTTCTTTGATTATTTTTGGTGATTTTTAGATTATTTTGTTCACATTTTGTGGAGTATTTTGTTACTTGGTTAGTTTGGTGCTTATTTTGTTTGTCAAAATGAACAAAATAAGTAATTATTCTTTTACATCATATTCTAATATTTAGAGCATAAAATGTATGAAAATGTTATTATGATGTTGGGTCTTTTTACATACACTACCTACCAATCGGTAGTTTAAACGCAAGACATTCAGGTTCAATAAATAGCTTGAAATGGTACACAGGTAAGTGCTGAACTGCCGGAGCTATTCATTGAACTTGAACTGCTTGAAATCTAACAAAAAACTGGAACAAAACAAAAAACTGGAAACTTTTGACAGGTATGGTAGATCAAAAAATGTGAATACTGTGCCAGTTTAGTATTGTGGATTATTTTGTTGCCCTTTTAAGTTTATTGTGTAGATTATTTTGATTAGTTGTGCTCATTTTTGTTCATTTTGTCACTTATTTATTGATTGATTTTCTCATTTTTTGTCCTTTGGAAACTTTTACAGAAAAGGCTTCGATTCATACATTTACAATTCAATTGAAACAGAAAATGAAGTTTGATGTTCAGTGATGAAAATCTGAAAGGAATGTGTTTCCTGTTGTCAGGAATAGCATTGTCTCCAGCGAAGAAGACATCACGCAGCGGTAATCCATGGGTCTCAGTCCTCATCTCCTGGTTCCTTGTTCAGGTGAGAGAAAACTTAAATACATTTTATACCACGAGAAGAAACATGTAGCTGTTTTACAAAGGCCTCCGATTAAGTTCTACTGTTCATTTTGTGCAAATTGTGGTCAATTAAACCAAGAATTAATTTAAAAAAGATATTCAACAAAGAGGGAATTAAAGTTTAATGTTTGGCCTGTCTTACTTCTGAGTTCAGCATAACACATTGCTGAAAAACACTTGTGATACATACTTTTTTTTTTTTGGTGCTTTTCACAACGTTGACACTCTAGAGTAGACATAAACGCTCAGCTGAAACAGCTTGCTTTTGTGTTTGTTTTGTTAATGTGAGTTTGAGTTGGTTCCGTATCAGTGAGCTGTGAGATGCTCTGATTGGCTGAAGACACAAATACACTCTTCACTGCACGAATAACCTGAACGGAGAAAAATGAGACTGATACAGGAGAAAAATAAAAAAACCTGGGAAAGGGAGAGGACTTGTGTAGCAAAATTCACAAACACACATTGACAGAAATGAGGACTGAGAGGATTATTAATGGATGAGTATTTATTTTTTTTTATTTGAGTTTAGGAGGAAAATTCATGTACTTTAAATCAAAGTAGCTTAGCTGTCATGCAAAATGGCATAGGTGCTTTCAAGACTTCTAATTACAGAGGTAACCATGGATTTGATATGTCAAATGTACAGATGTGTATGAAAGGATCTGTATTTTTATCTATGCTAATGTGTTTATGACACATATTCATGACTCACCAATGATAATTAAAGTACAGTTTAGCAGTCAGCACTACCTCAAAGGTCACATAACACATCAGCAGCCACAGACTTTGTTTTAAATATTTCACTGAAAATATCAGAAAGTCTGAGATACTGTAGATTCCTGCTGTGGCCCATAAGCAACAATGCTTCCTACACAAGAAAGAAAGAGAAACATCAATCCAGCTGATATTATTTCTGGAGCCCAGGTACAAGGTTGGTAGTGCATCGGGACAAAATCAGCCCCAGTGTCTTGTTATAGAAATATTCTAAAAAAAGGAAAAGCAGGTAATTCTGCAGTTGAACTCGCACAGAACAGATGACTTCAGTTTGGATGGTTTGATTCCTCAGTTTCCACTTGTATCACATGCTGTATCTTGCAGCATTTCCTCAAAGAAAGTCAGTTAAGTGTCAACTACACACCAAGAACAAAAAGGCCAGTCTCCTAATACATAAATAATATAAACTTATGGTTTAATATAACGTAGTACCAGTTAAACACAGTCAACACAATAAACTCAGCAGTGTAATGCTGCTTTTTGTTGTACATCATACATTCATTCATCTTTATTTTAGATCCCTATCCCAGCTGCCTTAGGGCAAAGGCGGGGTACACCATCTTACATATAGAGACAGACAACCATTCACACTCACATTCATATCTGGGGCAATTTAGAGTTACCAACCCTTAGTGCACGTTTTTGGTTTTGGGAGGAAGCTGGAGTACCCACACAGAGCTTGTAAACTCCACAGAGATCGTACATTTGCAGTGTTAAAGTCTAAGCAGTCACTGCAGGTATGTGTATTAATAAAGTGCACAAAGTGTAGATCAGGGGTTTCAAACTCGTGCCATGGAGGGCCAAGATCCTGCAGGTTTTCTATCCAACCAGTCACTAAAGCAGGTGATCTCACTGATCAGCAATCAGGGGGCAGGAGCTAATCAGTAAAATCTGGTTGGAGAGAAAACCTGCAGGGTCTCGGCCCTCCATGGCCCGAATTTGGGACCCCTAGTGTAGACAGTAAAAATCTACATGCACCAAGAAGGCAACAGTTACACAATGAGTGAATGAGCGGTTCTATCTACTAAAATGCTATAGAGGTTGTATTTTTACATGTTTGTAAATGCGTGGGTTTGGTATTAGAAGCACATTGCAAAACATGTGACACTGACAACAGGACTGGATCAAAACAAGAGTTCAGGCTAATGACTATTTATACTATATATCAAACACGAAACGAGAACTAAAAGCCTGAATCTAATACAATCAGGTACAGTAAATAAAGGTAAATGAAGGCCCGCACCACTGTTTAGGAAATTCAGCACTAACATTTGTGTAAACCTGTCCGAGTGTTTTTAAATTATGTGCAATCTGTTATAAAAACCTCAGATAAACAGGGATACTTTTCTAGTTGTTGTGTGTAGGAATATATTGATATGCTGAAATATTGCAATAATTCATTTTGTGATACTTGCATGACAACCAGAACAAGAACAGGAGTGTGTAGCATTTTCTTCATCACATTATTGTAACATAGAGAAGACTTTAAAGGTGGCCGTGTGGATTAGCTTGTCTACCTCCACAAAATCCTTGACATTAATAAATAAGCACTTACCTACTAGTTGAAATAACATGTAAGATCCAAAGTATCTGAGTATGTTCACTCCCTTTATATTTTGATTACCCTTGTTTATTTTTTAGGTATCCTGTAAGCTCTTTTATTTCCATTGGCTCACAGGGAAATTCCAGTGATGAGACAGTATGTTGGATGCTGCAGGGCTTATTATTATTTTTTTAATTATTATTAATAACACTGTTTATAAAATGCGTTTTCTTAATATTTATGTAAAGAATCCCGCAAGCTGCATTATGCGTTATGATGGTGGATGATTCAGGGACTACACACTATGCTATTTCTTTTGTTGACAAACTGACCTATATACTAACTTAGAATCTGAATCTTTTAATTTTTTTTTAAAGGTTTGTTTTTGGGGCTTTTTCATTTATTGATAGAGACAGTGCAGAGAGACAGGAAGGGTGGGAGGATGAGAGAGTGGGGAGTGACATGTAGTAAAGGGTCAGTTTCAAAACCTAGGCCTGAGCCATGTAGGTGCACTACTGGGTAAGCCACGACGTACCCGAGAATCTGAACCTTTATGTAGAATCTACGAGATAGCAACATTGCTCAAAAAGTTAAGAGATTTTGATGAAATGTTCAGGATGGCTTCGATATGATAGAAGAAACAATCACATCGTGGATCTAGGATTTTTATTGGAAGTATTTGTCACCTTTGCAGGATGGGGGCATTTTAATTTTTTTTGTTGGTAACTTTACAACAGAATCTATGCAACAAAGTTTGATCCTGATGCCAGCAATATTCTGGATCTGGTGATGTAGATTGTTTGGATTTGTAGGGCTGATAGGAAATGTGCTACTCTATGGTAACAAAAAAAGCTACAGACATGCAACTAACATCAAATTGTAGCTGAAACCCAGCTGATTTTGTACGGTGCCAGCAGAATTCATGTACGTATCTTCAACAGTTATGAAGCTCGATCCAGTAGAAAACTGCTATTAAGGAAATATTATATTTTGTGAATAACTAACTAATAATAATAATAATTTGCACTGTATGGGATTCCAAATGCTAAGACTTGGTTTTCGATTACTTGACCTTGAAAACCACATTTTAGCATTTGGAATAACTAACTAATAATAATATGTATGTGATTCCAAATGCCAAGACTTGGTTTTAAAGGTTAAGGAATCTAATATTAAGGGGAAAAATAGTCTAGGAATATTGATTCTGGGTGTAATAATACTATGAAGGATAATTTTATGTAACCACTGTACACAGTGAGCTGCCTTGGTAGAGGTCTGCACTCTGAGTGCTTTCTAGTTATTTCTTCATTTTTCTCACTTCTTCACTTTTTCACTGATACAGGAAAAACATTTTTTTTATAAAATTCAGATGCAGATCCTGCGGTTCTTATTCTATAAAATGGTGCATTTACGCAGATGCTGTTCATGTACTGGTGCATTTGGTGAGTTTTCCAAAATCAAATTAGTCTGAAAATAAATAAAAATTGCTACATATTGCCTTGTTTACAGTGTTGCAACATATTGTGTTATATCATGACCCCCACTATCGTGATATCTGTCTCCAAATTCTTGCCAATACACAGCCCCGTTGCTGATGCATGTGGCTGGAAAAATGGTGGTGAATGGTGGTCTAATAAAAGAAGGCACCAGGTTGTTTGTAGTGTTTTTTTTCTGTCTGTCATTGTTGGTGGAAAGTAGTAAGTTTAGGCTGCGCAGAAAATATTGGTGTTGGGGAAGTGGAGGCATAGATACAGAGGAGGAGCAAAGAGGCCTGAGTATCCCATCATTATCAGAGGTGAGTGTTAAAGGCTGAATGCCTTGTCATTATTGGAGCGCTCCCTCTCTTGTACTCCTCTCCTCAACCCTCGCCACTCTTCAGGAGTGGAGGAGGAGCAATTACATGGAAATCGTTAGCTGTGCTGCCGTCGCCGCCATCAAAGATCATTGACTCCCTCATCTTCTTTCTTTCCGCCTCTTCCTCCGCCATTTGAATGATTCACTGATGACAAAAATCTGATTGTAATCTTCACACAGTGCAAGAGGAGGACGGTATGTGGCAGGGCACTCTTTTATTGGACTTGTAAATGGAGGCAAAATAAGGAAGAAAAAGGAGAGATGAAATTCAGAGAAGTATAGAAAAAAAGGACCTGTTTGTATAGTATGTTAGAGTGGCTTGAATAAAAAGAAAATATGACTTGTGAATGTGACATTGAAATCAGTCAGTTTTCATTTGGTCCTTCCTGGAATTTACTATGCTCCAACAGCTTGAAATCAGGCAAATTACAGTTTTCCCAAATGCCTAAAATTTTCCACAAACCTGTAAAAGCCACATGAAGGCTTGGCAATTTCATTCTTTAGTGTAGCTTTTTGCACAGATGTCATTTGGAAATAATATGTTGTAGCTACAGTAAAGATCAAACATAAATTGTTGGTCAGTTTTGCAACTTACTTTTGTGAAACCCAAATACCTGTTGAGATTTAATGCAAGGCATACTAAAATTGAATCTAAAAAATCTCTGGTTATGTTTAAAAAAATCGAAAAAGTGGATTATTTAATTGAGGTTGTTGAGGAGTGAATAATAAATGTACAAAAAGACAATGACCATACTGGTATTTTATAGTGAATCAAAAAACATTGCTATGAATCACGTGACAACGTTAGCTCTGATTAATGTACCCGTTTTCCAGTGGCAGTATCAGCTCAACTCAGTTTGACTCGACGTGGCTAGTCGTCAAATGACATTACTTCAGCATGTGTAGAGCCGCGAGCGAGCAGAGAAGGAAATTTAAGTTACACTATAACCAAGGGGCAACGACCGGGGCTGTTCAGTGAGGCCAATGTGGAAGTAACTTTACGTGCTAATACCACTACTTGTCCGCTGGGGAACCGACTGTCTGGCTCCAAGAAGCTTTTTTCCAAAAGAGATACATTGGACTTCTATTTGAAAGTACTAAGCAAATAAATTTTTTTCATGGGTCATGATGGTCTCAAATGTTTTATTTGGACCCTCTAATAAGTAATGTGATGGTCCATCTTTAACTTTTTGCTTCATTGTTAAGATATTATGGCAAATAATATGACAAATGACTGCTGTGCTGGTATTTGATTGACATGCTGCTGTAGCAGCTGCTCGCTATAGCGAAGTTGGACCAATTCAGAGCTTCGTATCTTCTATTTATTCAATACGGGCATAGTTATACATGAGAGATACACTCGACTGCAGCTGTAAGCTGTAAGCGGTAAGGGTTTACACTAACAACACTGATATGACTTTGGCACTATGTGGTGAAGTTTTTCCACATCAGTAAGATAGCAACTATTGCTAGCTCTCCCATGAGTCCCCTGCATGAGTGCTTCATAAGCCTTGCTGCCGTTCGTCCAAATATGGTTAGATCCTGTTTTTGACTCCAAGATGCCGTCCAGGAAGTGACAAGTCGACTGGCCTCAAAACGGCCCTTCAGAAACTAATGGGTGATGTCACGGTCACTTTGTCCAGTAATATATACAGTCTATGACTACCACTCAAAGGTTTGGACACACCTTCTCTTCTTTATTATTATTGCAATTGTACATTAATGCTGAAGGCATCCAAAAAAGTGAAAGAATAGCTATGGTATTATCTAGCAAACAGACAGTTGTTAAAAAATAGAACATGTTGTATATTTAATTAGTGTGTACACTCATGGCATTCTCTCATCAGATTCACGAGAAGAAATTTCAAATCACAGTTGTTCCTTGTCAAGAGCTAATTTGTATAATTTCTTGCTTCTGAATGTGTTGTAGAGAAAGTGTTGTCTTGTGCAGGCCATGTGTGAATATCTGTATTACTACTACTACAACTACTGTAAAAATCCATATTATGTTAAGAAACATTCAGTTAAGTAAAGAGAAAAGACCGTCCATCATGACTTAAGGAAATGAAGGTCGGCCAGTTTGAAAAAGCTCAAGAACTTTGAATGTGACTCAGAGTGCAGTCATCAAAACCATCACACTATGATGAAATTGAGGACCATCCAGGAAAAGGAAGGCCAAGAGCTCCCTCTGCTGTAGAGGATAAATTTATTGGAATTGCCAAATATTTACAGCTCTTCGGGTAGCATTTGATGGTTGTGGCGATGTACAATGTTGAAAAATAATCTAAATAAAGAAAAACCACTGCTGCATGTCTAGTGTTGTGACTGGCAGTGTACAAACATCAAAGTACAATAGTTTGTTCAGCCATGAAAATCATTTCCAGGCTAGCTGTTATTACTGCTATGCAATATGTTTCAGTTAAAGTACTCTCTGTCCCAGAATCCAATGTACAACTGGCTGTAGGATTTTTTTTTTTTGGTCTGACTTGTAGAGAAGTTTCAGTTGGAGTGGGACAAGGACCTCATCTGCTAAATATTCTTGGAGTCATTGTTTTGGTCTGCATCCATTTATTATGTTCACATAGATCAAACAATTTAGAGCAAGAGGACACTTAGAAAAGATTCTGTCTTTAAATTATTGGTAGAGGTGGTAATATAGAAGAATTGTTCTTTTATAATGACAGATCAGTTATTGAACACTCTCAACTTTTAGCTTTTTTAATTACTTATTTAAAATAATAATGTTAAACTAACCAAATTACATGTATAGATTTCAGACAGTTTGGTCGCAGGCCACTATAATCACAAAAGAAACTCTAAGGTTTTAGAAACTGTTCATATTGATCAAACTACATGGGTTGAGCTTTTTGAATTCCTTCTCAATGAAAGAAGTATTATTTTGCTGAATGTGTTTTGGCTTCATTAGCTGTGCTGTTTTGTAGCTGTGTCTTTATTTGAACTCAAACACTGTTGTAAGAAAGTGATGTCCAATTGTGATCTGACACCCTGAGACATTTCTTAAAGTGTCAGGTTTTTAGAATAAAGCTCAACTCAGCTTCTTCTACTCTCTCCCATTATTTAATGAAAGTGTCTGTATGAGCCCACTTGCTTCACTGAAATGTGAGACAATTTATGCACTCTGCTTTCTACTAAAAACTGTCTGTCTTTCAAATGGCCACACAAAAACAGTCCCGGGAGAGATGAGCATTTGCATGCTCACACTGTGCTGTGAGAGCAGTTGTCCATGCTGGTCTGTGTCTGAGTTAATGGCTAATTAATGTTCTGGTAGCGCTGGCTCCCAGGGGAGTGCTGGAGAGACACCCGCTGACTTTGACTGCCAGAGGTCAGAGACACTCTTTCACCTGCTTTGTCTATTTTTCCCTCTTCTTCCTTTTCTCATCTTTTCCTGTCTTCTTTCTTCTTCTTCTTCTTCTATCCTCATTGCTCCCTTGGTTCATTTCAAAATGTCATTTTCTTTCTGCCTGTCAATAATTAGACACCATTAATCTCTCTTCACTGACGTTACCTTCTCTCTCCTCTTACCCCTTCAGTTTATTCCTACCTCATCATCACCAAGTTGTGAACTAAATATGCGAACTTAAGTAAATATGCTTAATCTAAATCTGTGCCTCTCAGTGACCAATCATAAAATTGCATAATAATTAGAAAAGAACTCTCCGCTCAGTGTTTGTTCCAGGGAATAGTCGTTGCTTCCTTGGTCTGAGCAAACAATCTCAGGAACTCACTCATAGACAAAGATGGAGCTATTTATCACGGTGGTGATGAAATGTGTTCAGAAGAGGTTTCTCTCCCTCAGAAAGACTAATGATGGCTACTGCATCTGTACAACATTGTTTCATCAGCACAGTACCAAAGGTACATAGATGTACAGTGCCGTTAAAAAGTATTGGGTGTTTTCTTTTTGTACTGCCTTGAAATATTGAATCATCAGTGTCATTTTGACTTTTTTGACAATAACCTACAAAACACAACTCTTTAATTTCAAAGTACTGTCAATTAAATTAATTACACTAAATTATTTAAATCAACAGGGGGTCCAACCAACTAGTGCTACAAGTCTGTGAAAGGGAGTTAATCTGAGTGCAAATGCTTTCCATTTACTTTGATGTATAATATTGTAAATCAATGCCAAAAATATAGCGGCTTACAACAGCCTTTTTTCTACTAGGTTTTTCAGTGGTTAGAGTAATATACATGACATTAATATGATGGTCTGAAAGTATTTTTCTGATTAAAGTAGAAGACTGAATCTCTAAATGTTGCATCATGTTTAAATGCATAAAATATGTACGACAAAAGTGATGTGAAAAACATGATGCAAATGATACAACAACATGAAAGTGACTGTCAGACACTGCTGTGACAACAGAAAGTTAGTCACTTATTTGTTAGCATTCCAGTTTGTTTCATGTATCTGAGTTGTTGGTGGTGTGTTGCTGTAGTTTATTACATATTTTGTCACGTATCCGAAACAGTTGTTGACATTACCATTCTATATACAGTGGTACCTCGCATAATGAGTTTAATCCATTCCGGTGTCACGCTCGCTATGCGAATTTCGCGTTCTCCGAAGAGACTTTTACATGTAAATCCATTAATCCGTTCTGGACCCATGACAAACTCCCATATAAAGTATGTATTAC
>JAQQAE010006078.1:0-17005 GCA_029823295.1 Pseudamia nigra
GTGGGGGGGGCGTTGGGGAGGGGTTGAACTGAATTAAATTGCACTGAATTGAACTGAATTGAAATGAAATCAGAAAATTGTCAATCTCTGGAGGAATTGGGTGGGATCGCTGACTCGAAATAGTTAAGAGATCAATGAAACATCAAAGTTCATCACATGGAAGGAAACACATGACATTCCTAGCAGGAATAAAAGCACAATGTAAAAAAAAAATCATTAGCTCAACTAAAAAACTCATTGCAGCAGACTGACACATTGCTCTTAAGTTGAAGAGACCAACTAAAAAAATTCAAGTTTTAGAAAAGTGTTGCTCTAACTTACATTATTTTGTTCATATAATTAATAATTTATCTTTTCTGAATGTATTTTCTTCTGTTGGCACAACAAAAATAAATGAGATGTGCCAATGAAAGAATATAAGTTGAGCCAACAAAAATAAAGTTGTGCCAATGATAGAATCTAAGTTGTGCCAACAAAAGGAAATGCATTCAGAAAAAGATAAATTATTAATTATAAGAACAAAATAATGTAAGTTAGAGCAACACTTTTCCAACACTTGAATTTTTTAGTTGGTCTCTTCAACTTACGAACAATATGGCAGTCTGTTGCAATGAGTTTTTTAGTTAAACTAACTATTTTTTTCAGTTCAATTAAAACTAACATTGTGAGTTTGTTAGTTACAATGTAAACGTATAGGTTTACATTGTAACTAACAATGTTAGTTACAATGTTTACATTGTAGTTTACATTGTAGCTATTACATTGTAGTTTACATTGTATCTATTACACTGTAAACATATATGTTTACAGTGTAATAGCTATCAAACAACAGTGTTTCACTGTATTTTATGGGCTTTTAATATAAGAAATAAGCAAAATACTCACCTAAATGAAGTCAAACATAGAGTCCAGTTGGCTTTTGCCATGGGTTTAGGTCACCGCCGTGTGATAATGTCAGATCACGTCCTTGCAAAATCCCTCGGGAGACCATGCATGACCAAGAAGGCTCAAATGCACATGCGTGCGCAGGCACAGTAATGACATTTTGGCTCAACTAATTTGAAACAACAATTTGTTCATTTTGCCAACACAAAATATTAAGTGAGACCAATTTTTGACCCTAAACACATTCAACTTAGTTGATATATATAGTACAGTTTGCATGGTAGCTTAAAATGTATTTTTCTACTAACTGAATAATTACAGTCAGCTCAGCAACATCAAGTTGGATTTTTTTACTGTGTAGAAGTGTGCTGAAGAAGCAGAACATTCTGAAGTTTGAATGGTTTGAATTGGACAAAAACTGTAGGACTAGTTAAACAACAAAAAATGTACGCAAGTGGAAGAAACCGGAATAATAATAAGAAGAATATCCATCCATTTTCTATTAAAAATAATGCTAATAATATTAACAATAATAAGATAAATAAAGACTGAAGGCAAAAATAGTAGGATCACTGAGTCAGCAATCCCACTTTTGAACTGAATTGATTTAAAATTGAACATTTTCAGGAAACAGGCTGTAAGTGCTGGCTTACATACGAATGAGAGACTGCTGACTAAATCCCTCTGTCTGTCAGTGCCATGGATACCATTATGAAGGCATTCTCTTTCTGATGGTTGTTGCGGTCCTGGGGGGCTGACTGGACTTGGTGACGTTTTAATTGTGACATCACAAGTACACAGAAATCCAAATGGCTTGTTTCAGTCCAAATCAAACAACGTGGCATGTGAGTGTTTCGATGATTCCAGACTGTAGCCATGTTTCAAAATGGAAAAAAAAATCACAATGTGTGCCCTTTAAGCATCTTTTCAACTCATTCAGATACAGTACAGATTATATTTCAATACCAGGTATAAATGTAGGTCAAGATGTCTGCAGCAAAACTTTTGTTTACTCTGCTCAAAATGTCACCATTAATTCATTATTTGTTTGCAGGAAATTCAGCAACAGTAGATGAGAAGCAAGTGTACCTTCAGAGTTTCAGATGAGACATGGATCATCATTGTTCAGGATGCTAGAAGTCAAATTGTCTCATCGTGAGTTTCCTTGTAAATCTCTTCACCCTTTGTTCCAGGCTCAAAGAACAGTGAAGCATCGTCGTAACCACTCTCACTGGCTCCTTGTCTACATTCGTCACATTGACTGGTTTGAACGTGAACATTTAATGCCCCTTCCCACTGCCAGCACAGGCTCAGCTTCATTCAGTTCAGCACAGCTCGGCTTGCTTAGGGACCGGTAGACGTTGCTTTCCGCTGTGAACACGAGTCCACTGTCATCTGGCCGGTTGTAATGGCGATGCAACATAAACACATAATGATATGACTTCAGTGTGGCTGCAGCGAGCGAAGCAATATCTGCATCTAAATATTCATCAGCAGGTCGTGCAAAATGTGTTTTGAGACCAAAAATAGTCCCTAACAGTGTCTCATGGTACGTGTTTCCATGCAGTGAAAATGCAGAACTAGCCGTGCAGACGTGTACCATCCCCAGCATCAGCGGTGGAAATATGGCAAACATAGAGCATGGGGAGAAAATGATCTAGTTTTATAAGATAAAAATAAATCAGCAGCAAATGTCAACTGGATTCATCCAGGTGGAGTCATCCAGAATGATATATTTTAACTTCACAGTCAGAATACACTCAGAGCTGCTGTTTATTTGATCTATTTCAAGTGACACCAATTTTCCAACCTCCTTCCTTCCTTTTCTCAGGTCACCTGTCATTTTCCTCTTGACTTGCTCTCCTCCCAGAAAGACTGCAGTTGATGGGATTGGACGGCTTCATGTAGGGCTGACATGGCGCTCCTCACGCCAGCCAATCGGACTCCGCTGCTATGGGAACTTATGCTCCATCATCTATGCTCGGTGCAAAGAAAATGAGAGTGAGCCGTGAACCTGTAAATACAGGCTCACACTGACAGGGGAGTGTGACGAGGAAACACAGCCTGCAGGCATAGAAAACAACTTGATCCTGACTTTATGTTGATGTCAAATAAAAATGGGAAGGAGAAAATGACCTTCAAGAACCCAGAAGAAGTTTTGTGATGCATGAGTATTATTTTATTTAATGTTTTTAACTGTACCATGAACGTAACTAATTTTAAATACCCATCTGACCATTATTTTATTATGTCTCATTTGTCTAAGTACACATGAATCAGTCTGCAGGGAGAGCTGCAGGATTTGAGCTTTGTCTAAGATCAATTTGACAATTTGACGATTAAGAAAAAAAAAAAAGTAGTAAAAAAATACATGTATTTACATAAAGAATCAAAGATACATGGTGGTGAGAATCACACTGACCAAGGGCAGGGGGTTCTTTTGAACCCAGAGGATGGGGTTTGTGGGAGCAGGAGTCATTTTTAATTTGGCAGTTTGGGATTTATTTTTAGATATTATGGGCTTCAGACATTTATATGAAAATGAAGAAAACATTCAGCTCGATGAACAAAATAAACATGTAAATAAGCAAGATACGTAACAAAATGAACAAAAATGAGCAAAATAAGCAACAAATTTAACCAAAATGAGCAAAATAAGCAACAAGTTGAACAAAGTTCATTAGAAACTAACATTTTATATTTTTTACCTCTTAAATGTAAAACATTTTTGTTTTTTTTTTCACTTTGAATTAACATAAAAATTAATTAAGTGGGTCCCAACAACTCTGAAATCCACCTCTACTGTGTTCCCTGACCTGTGTGAGCCCACTCAAATGCTGAAAATCTGTGTTTGTAGAATTTATGGTTGAAAGGTTATTAAAGTGATGTATCAGCAACATCATCATCCAAAACTGTAACTGTGCACTTCTTCACAAAGAAAGTTATACCTTCTGGATGGAGCATGTTTGTTTAAACGAGGCCCTGATTCTTTTCTTTTTTGTTAGACCTGTTGTTTGGTTTGTCATGTTCTCACCAAAAAGAGAAGCTGAAACCCACAATTAACCACATGGTTTCTTTTGGTCAGGACCAGAAATCTGCCTCCAAATGTCATGTTACATTTATTATACAGTATTAACATTGACATGCTGATATAACTTCTTTAAGTACTTTTAAATCCAAACTGAGAGTTTTTGAAGCCTATTCCACAATATGCACTTGTTTTTCATAATGCGTTTAAACTTTTGCATCTTATCTGTGTAAATATGTAAGTGTGCTCTATGTTTGCTGCTGCTTCTTGGACAGGACTCCCCTGCAAAAGAGGTTTTTAATCTGAATGGGATATTTCCAGGTTAAATAAAGGTTAATAAATAATGCCATGATCATATGGATGTTTTTATTGCAACAGTATTTCATATGTATTGCCCCAAGTTTAAGACTGTTTTAGGGATGCTGTGGCTATATTAAAAATGTATAAAACTCTGCAAATATTTTCCTTTTGGTGTTTGAAAAAAATCCTTGCTGTATCTTCTCCTGTGTCTGTGTCCACTTTCAGTATGGGACAGTGCAGCTGTGCAGGCGGGAATGTAAAGTGGTCTGAGTCTATTTACTGTGTTTTTATGACCACAGCAAGTCAACTCCTCCAGCAAAATCCTTCCCTTCCTTGTGCTCTACTCTGGACACTGACACAGGGCTACAGTTGACCTGTGTTTTCACAGGTTCATCTATTGATCTGATCTGAATCCTATTTTATTTCAAGTGTAGGTAAAAAAAAAAAAACATGGACATGCAGTATGTATGTGTGCATGTTGGTTTGGTTTGAACACATGGGGAGGGATTTTGAACATTCAGAGTTAAAGGAATCTTTATCATCCCCAGGAGGTATAGTTTGATTTACAGCCAGCAGTAATAAATATACACTCAATAATACACCTGTAGTAGTAACACAACCACAATACAAATAGACGTAGTTACACAGTTACACAAATCAATCCATTGTCATTTAAAAAGCTGATGACAGCAGAAATACATGAGTACTTAAATCATGTGAATTCAGCCCACAGGGGACTGCACCAGTCAGCCACGATCACTTCAGGTTTCTTAACAAGTGTGTTCTTATATCCTGGAAATGAATCAGGGGTGGGCCGGGAATGTTGCTTCACACTTTTAACCTTTTCCCTGCCAGCATTTTTTGATGATTTTTGATGGGTTTTTGATGATTTTTACACATCTTACCCTAAATTTTGAACAAAACACTGGGAAACGTGCAACCTTTCCGTCCAGTTTCTTTCACATACTCTTCATTGCTTGTTTTTTCACCTCAGAGCATCAAATTATTTCAAAAGCATGATAACTGCAAGGCGCGACCTGCGGAAAATCTTGTCATTGGAGGGGAATGAGTTAATATTTCTGTATCGCTGGTCTTTTTCTTTTGTCCCTCCTCGTCCACTAACCACAACCGCTCCAGGCAAATGTCAGAGCCCTGATGCCCTTCAGTGGAGACAAATCAAATTAAATAGAACAGAAATGTTCATAAGTATGAAAAATAATCTGAAGAAAGTAATGATAAGCATTTTTAAAAGGGATAAGAATAATGCAAAAATTGAATAAAACCAACAAAAATAAATAGGACAATTTCCCAAATGAATTTTTCTACCTGGCTGAATGTTTTTGGAATTGACATTTGATGTGACTATTGTGTCAAATTGGACAAATTTAACAACAATAAAACTAAGGATGCAAAGCTATTTATTTTTGTCACACTCATCAGATCATGCTCACCCTCATCATCTGGAGAAAACACGAAAAAAATAAACTTGTCAGGTCTTGGGAGGCTGGAAAAAAAAATCTCTATTTACACGTCTTTTGTTTTGGTGGGTTTCCAGAGTGCTGTGACCTCTGACCCCTCACATCCTTTCAGTGTAGTGTGTGGCCTGGATGCAGATGGATGAAGCAGAGTGAGCTGCAACTCTAATGCAAACGACACACATATTTAATGTCTCTCATAAATGTGGTTTATGCGAGCCAAAATCCTGACTCCTCAGTTTTAGATCAGTTTTTCACCATGGCTCAAAACTCGACAAAGAAATCAGACGTCGTTTCTTTGTTCCCCGTCGGAGAACAATTCAAATGTAAAATAACATTAGATGTATGAACAAAAATTTAATATATGTAATAATTAGTGTGCAACATAAGTGTTAAATTAGCAAAAGGAACATAATAACAAAGAAATGCACACGATAATTAAGAAAATGAAAAATATTTTTGGCAAATGAACAAAAATAAGCAAGGATCAAGATACAAAATTGAGCAAAAGTGACAAAATAAACAAAAGATGAGAAAAATATACACAGCATGAACAAAAATGCACATAAAATGAACCAAATCATCCACAAAATGAACAAAATGTACATAAAATGAACAAAAATAATCCAAAAAGTGTATAAAATTGAGTAAATAAACTTAATTTCTGTGGCATTTCACCAGTAGAGACCCCTACAACAGCCATGAGTGTTTTTTTTTTGTGTTTTATTTTTCACATTCAGCGACATTGCAGTGATTCAACAAAAAAATGTGACCAAGTGTGATGTCTTAACTGATGCACAAACGAGACCCCTTAAGTGTGTGTTCTCGTGCGATTTGGATGTTTGCGTGAGAATAAAGTCCTACGACATGAATCGACTCCTCCTCCCTCTCCTCCCCCACCTCCTCATCTCTGTGGTATTTGGACTAAAGGGGAGCGGGAGCTTTATGAGCTTCAGGGCTTCCGTCAGTATTGTTGGTTTTAAAGGAGGACAGAGACGGAGCCGTAAAAGAGAGTCAACAGGCCAAAGCAGAGCACACCGCCGTTTGTCAAGTTCAATGTTAATGTTTAACGCCCCCCACACACAGACACACACACACACACATACACCCACACACACACACACAGGAAATGAAATGCACTTTACCAGTCAGCAGAATGCAAATGATCTTCAACCCCTGGAAGACAACTGTAATAAATTGAGATTTGACTGGGAAAAAAATCAGTCTATTTTTCATTTGTTGGGAAGTTCATATTTATTAAATTGTCATTTCACTTCATTTTTGGTTGGATTCTGTATTTTAGATGTGGCGGTAGAAGAAAAATGCCCTTTTAATATCATGTCAACTGTGAATTCACTGTTATATTCAGGCTTAAAGGCTGAGTTTTAGAATGCAGTGAAGATTAAAGGAATAATTTGTGATTTAACTTATTCTCATAGACAAAAACAACATACATAAAAGACACAGGAGAAAATGCAAAAAACTAAGAAGACAGTACAAAAAGACAACAATGACGTAAAAGATGCAAAAAGACAAAAGTGTCTCAACTAATAAAAATAATGCAGACGTAACAAAGACTCGACGGAAGTAAAGAGACGAAAATATGGGAAAAGACAAAACAGCATAAAAACACAAGAATAAAAAAGATTTTAAAAATGCAAAATAAAATGGCAAAATACATAAAGAAAATAATGCACAAAATTAATAGTATTCAAGTTCCTACCCTTATTCAGACAGAATAAGAGATGTTTTAAATATCTTGATATAAATCTTTGAATTAATTTTACTTGAATTTGCACCTGAACACGTCATGGCTGAATATTTCCAGCTGTTTCGGGGAAAAAAAAACATGTAATATGTTGTGTTCATTCTGTCAATGTTGAAATCCAAGTCCAAGTCCATTCTAATGACATGTCATTTTGGAATTGTACTATAATATTTTATCCGGAAACGTCACATGACCACGTACTGCTAATAAAGACAATGAAACAATATCAGTAAAGGAACATTTCATATCCTGCAGACACAGTTTCTCCTCTTCTGTTCTATATGCACAGAACATATGAAAATCTGCAAGAAACGTCTGCACTTTATGCAAATTAAATTTTGTGCATTTTGTTTAGAAGGCAGATAGTGCAGACCTGGTGTTTGACATGACAAACCAAATATGATGAAGTGACTGGTGTAACAGTACACTATTTTTACATTTCAACATCCGCCATTTCTTTTCTTTTCTTTCCTTTCCTTTTCTTTTTTTTCCTTTTCTTTTTATTTCTTACAGGTTCAGTAAATGTGTGAAAGCCTTAATAATGACAGGATTAAACAACTGGCACCAACCTGCGGGTCAGTAAAGATCAGTGAATGTACTCTTAGTCATTTATTTAATTATTATGTTATGTGGGGTTAATTTTTTTTTAAATTAACTCTCATCATTTCTTGATTATTCTCCTCAATTCTCGACTTTTTTCGAAATTTTGTTTTGCGTTTTTCCTCATTTTCTTGTTTATTTATTCAATATTTTTAATTGCCCGTTTTTTCGATTATTATGTTCATTTTTGTTGGTTGTCTTTCTTTGGCATGTAGTGATATTAACATAATTATTATTATTTATAATAATAACAATAATAATAATTATTATTATTAGTTGTAGTAGTAGTCGTATTGCAGTATTGTTTCTGTGATATTAAGAGTTAGTTTCTTGATAATGTCTATGTCTTAAACCCCTCACGCATGTATCATTTGGCATCATTCCATTCTACCAGAGGTGGGCGACCCCGCTGCCCCTTGTTGATGACCTGGATCAGATTTGTTGAGTCAGTCAGAAGCTGGAGGTTCCCGTGGGGAGGGGGCCCTCGAGCAGACCTGCCCATCCCTGCAGTCAACTCGATACTGGTCCTTGGATTGGACGTTGAACTGCGGCGAACACCTTCCGTGACAGAAATTATTAGAGGTCCTTATGTCGAAATCATTCTGAACTATTGCGTTTTTATTTGCACGAGCTTCAGAAAACTAAAACAGTGTGCTTTTACGTCTCAAAAGGCCACGGAACATTTAAAACGTGTTTCATTTATGTTGAGCATCCCACACTGAACGTCGTTTTCATTGAAATGTGCATTAATTTGTGCCTTTTCTGTAAATGTCCATGAAGGGAATAAAAATGAACAAAGGAATCCACAAAATGACATAAAATAGGTGAAATAAGCGACAAAATGGAATAGACAGTTTTCTTCCTTTTCCCCGTGTGTTTAATTAATTCATATATTATACGTTTTACAATTAGAATGTAATGAGCCTATTCGAATGAAGGTTTAATTCATCTCATTTATTTATTTTGTTCATTTAATGTATTGTTGTGGAATGTATGCCGTTTAACAAAACGTTCAGTGAACAAAAAAAGCGCTTAATCGAACAAAATCATCAAAAAAAAATCAACACATATCAACAAAATAATCAAGCAAATTAACAACAATAAACACAATATATCAGGAAAATTACCAACAATAAAAATGAACGGACAAAACGTGAAACCGGGATCGGCGCATGTCACCGATGCTGAGGGAGAAACCCGAACCTCGGGATATTCTCCATTTAACCGGACAAAACGACGTTCTGTTCATGCTGTTTACAATGAAATACACGTCAGTAACTGTTCACAGCGCTGCGTTACATTTCAGCTGCGTGTTTCATTTTCCCACCTGGATTCACTTTTGCGGAAATGTGGTTTTATATTCTAGGTTTCGTAAATAAGTGGATTCAGTAAAATGACACATTTGAAAAATACCTGTCAACGCTGTTTCCCTGCTCGAGGTTAAAAATCATCCCTGAAAGCAACAATTCAAAGGATTGATGAAGTCACAGCGTCATTCTGAAGCAAAACCAAAATAAAAAGCTTCCTTTAATCCAGACAGTCATTACGCATGCGCTTTAGTGTCGTTCACCTTGTCTTTTGGAGTGACAATGCTGATGATATTTATGAGTCCTGCTGCTGCTGCTCATAAAACCCACAAACATCCTGCACCCGAACCCTGACGCACACGCTCTACACGTCGTGCACCCGCAGCCTCCCGTCATCACTCACTTGTCGCCATCACTGTGAACGCGCCGCATGATCGACTGCGCTTTGTGTGTGCGCGAGCGCGCGCGTGTGTGTCTATGAGACGGAGAAAACACCGCGATGCTGTTGTAAAAATGTTTAGAATGAACTGAGGCCTCTGTGACGCGCCTGGAGACTGTCACGTGACTGTCAAGGTCAAGGGCTCTGTCTAGCCCCCCCCCTCCCACACACACACACACACACACACACACCACCACCACCACTACCACACATACGCACAAACAGTGGACCATGTCTGATCTATTCTGGTGTTTTTCTGTTGATTCCCTTGAATCTCCGACTTTAAGACACGTCAATGCAAAGTTGTTCTTCTACACAAATATTCCCCTTATTGGCCTTGAAACATTGTAATAATAATAATAATAATAATAATAACAATAATAATAATAATAATGATAATAATAATAGTACATTTTGTTTTGATTCCTCCGATCATTGGTGCAAAGCTGCATCAATAAGCATCGTTTCACATTTCACATATAAGGACTTCTTGTGCCTTGGCTGTTAAAGTAAATTGTCAGAAAATGATTTTTTTTATTAAATAATGAATTACCACTGACATCCACATGTAAATCATAAGTTACGATAACCATCATTAATAAATAAAGTGATGAGCATTAAGTGACAATATGTAATGGTGTTCAACTTAACAACGGTACTAATACTTATACTTATATATTGTATAACAGTTTGAAGTTAACTATTCATTAACGATTAGTTCATGTCTGTTACACTCATAACATCTCATATTGTAAAGAGGTGTCAAATGAATGATTAAAACAGGTTTTCAAATGGACACATTGGTTTTGGTGACATGCAGAATAGAAATAGTTCAACATGACACATGTTGGTGTTGATAAAAGATACATATAATAAAGAAGCACTGTATAAACTGATAGGAGTGGTACAGATTTAAGTACTTGCTAACAGCATCTTCATCATTTGTTTAGGAATGATTTTCTGATTACACTTTTAACCGCTTGTAATTATTTGCTGTGTTGTTTTCGTTGCCGCGTCACTTTTGAAAAACGTATTTTAAAATATACATCAGCGACAATTTAAACAGATAAGGGAGAAGACAACAAACACGCCGTGTTTCAATTTGAATGGCTCGTTTAGACTTACACGCACATTTTTAATTCACCGTCGCGTTTAGTGTGTTTTTGGTCACGCGGGTCTGTACCAGCCTGTGAAATGACACTGTAAACGGAGAACAGTGCTGCGGCTCGTTCTGTGTGGAAACCGAATCCAAATCTAAATCCGCTCTCTCATAAACACATTCCATCTGACGACGCAACTGGACACACTTTATGCACGACTTTACGCTCGGCTTTACGCACGGCTTTACGCACGGCTTTACGCACGGCTCTCCTCAGCTGCCTGCTGGCATTTTGTGATCAGTTGAAGATGCAACCTAACGCAGACTTCAGTTGGATTAAAAGAATTTATTAAGTGATGCACTATACTTTGATTAATGGTTTACAGGCGTTATAAACAATATGCATAATAGTGTGTTTTTCGGCTATTGGCTACTGGGCACAGACAACACAGACGAACAGGAAAACACTGACAGACAGCTGACACAGTTACAACAAAGAGCAGGCAGGAAGGTGCTGTATGTACACGAGCCTCTGGAGGTCACCACATCAAACCACTTTGGTTTTTTTTTCTTTCTTTTTTGTCCTTTGTGTCCGTTCCCCTGCCTGTTTTTTGTATTGTTTACGCACACGTAGGAGTCCGTAAGGAGCACAATTTTTCCATTTCTTTCTTATCAAGTTCCTTCATCTTAAGTCCTAAAAGCCCGCGTTGGTCTGCATACTACGGCGCGCTGCTGCTCTTTACTTTGGCAACGAACTTTTTCTCCTTGACTCTTCTGTTCTGGAACCAGATGGTGATCTGCCTCTCCGACAGGTTGGTCACGGCCGAGATCTTCCTCCTCTTGTCCTTGGTGATGAATTTGTTGGCGGCGTATTCTTTCTCCAGTTCTTTGAGTTGGACCTTCGTGTAAGGGATCCGCTTCTTTCGGCCGCGGCGGAACGGGGAGCCGTCATGTTGGTGCGCGACAACATCTGGAGGACAAGAAAGAAAAAGACAAAGAGAGAGAGAGAGAGAGACATAGGCGGTCTGAGCACGAGGCTGAGGACATTCCGATACGGAGTCTGATATTTAATACAGTTATTATTTATAACTGGATGGCCTTTTTGTCTATATTATTATTATTATTATTATTATTATTATTATAGACGAACAAGCCATCCAGTCATAAATGGTAACTGTAAATAAATGTCAGACCCAAATAAGCCCTAAATGAAGAAAATTAAGAAAAATCGAAAAAATCAAACGCACATTTAGATAATAATAATAATAATAATAATAATAATAATAATAACAATAATAATAATAATAATAATAATAATAATAATAATAATAATAATAATAATAATAACAATAATTTCATTTAGGGCTTATTTGGGGTTGGTGTTCACTTTCACAACATTAACTCAAAACGGACAAATCAAGTTCATCCTATTATTATTTACATTCAAATTGGAAAAACGTCAGAAAAAATGGCACGTTGCGTGGATTTCTCCAAATTTCAGCTAAAAAGTTTCGGAAATACTGGTGTAATGCGACAAAAGGCGTAAATAAAGCTGTCACTGGATGCTGTGAGCTGACTGGACATTTATCAGAAAACACAGGAAACTGTGTGTCTGCACCAAGACATGAGGTCAGATTGCAAACATCATGTTCATGTTAATGGGTACACGTTAATATAAAACCCTGCTCTTGTCTTATTTTAAGTTTTAGTTTTGACTTACATTTTTAAATAGATTTTATTGTTTTACTACAAAAACTGGAGTAAAACGACTGTCGGCCTTGGTTTGTGACTCATACTCTTTCAAACTAGATGTAAACTTATGACAATCAAGTGTGTGCATAAACATCCTTCTTTAACCTGAAGCATGTTTTGTTTTCATAGTTTACGTGTTGCAGTTTCATTGTGCTTCCTGATATGCATTTGATGTTTTTGCAAAGTGTGTCCATTTATGTTGACGCCAGTGCACCTGTCCAGAGTCTGCAGATGGAAGTGAACCACGTGGCTAAACTCGCACATTTACAGAAATATCTTTATGAAATAAAAAACAGCAAACTTAACACAGGTTGAAGTTTGAAGGAACCACCATGCTGTTTGTCACTAGTAGGAGTAGTAGTAGTTTTATGGAGATATTAACACTTCAGTATGAACGTTAATCACCTAATAATGAGCTAATTATTAGATTAACAGCACCAGGCTACTCCTGACCTTTTTGGTTAATTAATAGCCTCGTGCAATGGGTTTAATGAATACCTTCCTCTGCAGTAACACTTGAGAAACTACAGTTTAACTGTTATAGCCTGTTGTCTGTTTTCATTAACTGCCGATAACCTGCTTCAGCCTCTTATTTAGCAGAAGAAGCTTCCGTGCACGCGGAGCTGTTTGTTTCCATTGAAATACTTGTTGGCACCGAGTTAATGAGCCAGTTTTATTCTAAACACGAGTAGCTTCTCGAAGGTAAGAAAACGTGTCACACGGTACATGTTGACTAACTTTATGTCCATGCGTCACTGCTGAGCTGAACAAAGGGAATAAAAGGGTGTATTTACCAGCCAGTGCGGACTTCCAGAGGTGTCCGGCTTGTCCCTGGTCCTTGGAGCAGTACATTTGGCCCCCCCAGCCATTGGTAAGAGCCCACGGCTGGTAGCTGTCCATGGGAAGCAGGGTGTCATGGCGGGGCTCTCCGGTGCCCAAGGTTTGGACCACAGACACGTCCAGGTAGCTGGCCATGGACTGGTACGGGCTGGGATAGCCGTGGTAAAAGGCGAACTCCTTGGCCCGGTGGTTCGGGTATTCATCAGAGCTCACTGTGGTGTCCATGTACTGAGAGCTGAGCGCGGCTCCGGCCGCCTGAGTGCACGACTTCAGAGAACCCCGCCCCATCCTGCACGGGTAGTAACCGTTTCCAAAGTAGCTGTAGGGTAACGCGGTGGCAGCGGAGGAGCTCTGGTGCGGAACTGTCGCTGCTGGACAAGGCCCCGCAGCGCACTGCTTCCCCGAAGATGCGGCTGCGTCGCTTGAGCCGGAGGCAGACACATCCACAGTGGAGTAACCGGCGGAGGAGTGCACCAGACCGGACGGGTGGCCGCTCAGTGCAGCGGAGTGCGCCATAATGTTGCGGCATTGGCTCGCCGCAGTGGCGGCAGCGAAGTTCCCGCTACCCACCAACCCCTCCATGTTTTTGTTGAGATCGTCCAGGTTGTTGTCATACACAAACATTACCGTTTCCGCTGGCCAGCGAGGGTTGAGGACCAGGGAGGCGGTCATAGGCGCTCCTGTTACCGGTCTGGCCTCTGGTGGTCTCCGTGTCCTCTCACACTCTGTCCGCTCGCTGGAAGCTGCTACATTGGCTGAATGTGGTGAACTGATGCTCGTTGACTTTCCTGGGACCACCGGCTCTTTATGCGCACGCAGAGGTCAGGTCATTCACTTGGACCGTCACGCGCACTGTCATAGCCCGCGCACTTACAGCACCGTTTGGTGACGGCACTCAAAAGCAAAGACTGCCGGTACCCGGCCGGACCTCCGGTTACATTCCAGCCGCAGCCTTGACGCAACAAGCCCCCGGGACTGGGGAAGGAGGGAGGGCGCTTATCCATTGGATGAGACTGGATGATCACGTGACGGGACAAGAGAAAAAAGAAGGAGAAGAGACTTGCTGGGGATTGTCAGTCAAAGAAAAAATAGTTTTACGAGGATCAAGCGGTGGCACGAGAAGAGTGCAAGCTTCGTGAAGCGGTTCACTTTCCTGCACCTTCCTCTCCTCGCGCAGCTGCATCATTTCAGACTCCACTTTGTGAAGTGCTGCGGTCAAAGTGACATGAAAACAGAAAACATAAACCAGTGCAACAGACATGTTCTGTGTTGTGCGTAAAGACGCACGACACTGTGCACGGACCTGTGTGGAGCTGAAGCATCACTAGCCTGTATGTGTTTTATATGTGTTCTTTTTAGGGCTGCTATCAATAAATTCAAATTTAATCATCAATCATATTTAGACCATAATAGTGGATTGTCCAACATATTTCACATATTCAGGAGAATATGAACATTAAATACATGTCGGTTTTAAAAGCTGATCAGTCCAAGAGTCCAACACAAATCACATTTACTTATTTACTGTGTTAATTCTTTTAAATATAAGTTAGTAGAACCCTGGTGTAAAAATGCTCAGTACTACACAGAATTATAGACACATTTAAAGACTTATAATCGGCGCTGCCAAATACATGAAAAAGTTTATCGCTGCTGTAAAAAGTTTTTTTTTTTTAAATCATAACATACCAGGGGTATTTCCAACTCTCCCAAAGAAAATTTTAATTATTTCAGTGGCTGCACCCATTGGACATTTATCATTTGAGATTCCGGCTCCATTTCTGCTTTCCGTGTGACTGGAGGAAGCATAAAGCCGCTTTATAGAAAGGATTTGGAGGCTTGAAGTTTAGAGGAATATGGACCTGGTTCAAATGTTTAACTGTGCTTCAGAGCCGCGTTACTTGTGTAATTGTTTTACTACCCCCGTATCGTTTTGAATTTATGCGAGATGAGGTCTCGAGCTGCGACTGGAGCAAAACTTTAAACATAAAGATGTTTCAGGATGAAACACGTGTTGCATCCACACAGACAGGACAGCCTAAAGATGATTAACATCCTCCTTAAGAACAAGCCTCTGCAGAACCGATTACATCTCATATTTTTCGTTTTTCCTTTAGTGACTTTTAGAATCAGTCAAACTGTGCTGCAGATCTTCTGAAGACATAATGTGTGTGGAAGTATGTGACATGATCAGTGTTTAGATTTTGGCAGTTCTCCTCTGTAAGACATGAATTTGAGCGACTCTCACATCATTTTGTCTTAAAGGCTGATCTTTAGTCTTTAGGGTAAAAGTTGAACGGTTATTGGTGCCTTTTGAACTTTTGGACTTTATGCTCAAAACGTCAGAAACACCTGAAGAATTTCGCAAATTTAGAGCTAAACAATATCAGCGTCTTAAAAATAATGGTTTTGCATTAGATATTTTTTAGTGTCCCAGAAGTGATAAATATAGCTCTATTGATCATGTTTATCTTAACTTAATCTTGAAATGATTTAAAATAATGACAAAGAAAAATATAAACATATTGTGTAAGTAAGTGGGACAGTGAGGACTGAATCCAAAGATCAAAGAAATCTGAAATTGATCCCAGGGTGAATTTGAAGAGTGAGATAAATAAATGTAAAAATACTCCTTTCTCTTTTTCTCTTACATTGAGCTGAAGGATAAAGTAATAAACTACTAGCTGTACATGCATATAGGAAGCAAAATAATAACTGATCCATGTGTTGTTTTACTTCACTGGAACAGACGTTGTGCGTAAAGACGCACGACAGGTAACACCACCTGAACAGATAAAATAACCGTTTTTCTTCTTGCCAATGCAACTTTTAAACGGTGGCAGATAAATTAAGGTTGTCAATACAAAATCCAAATCACAGAGACTCCACGTGTAGACGTGTTTAAATAACCACATTCAGTGTAACATGTAACCGAGCTCGGAAATTAAACCATTTTTCATTTTGGGATTATTTATGTATCAATATAGCATGTGTCCATGTATCAGTTGTTGTACATTTAACATTATTTTTCTTTTTCCTCTGACGTTTCTACGGCATTTATAGTTTTGTTCCTGTTCTCTCTACCTGTCCTGACGATTTTTGTGACTGTAATGTGGCACACAGGCAACACGATGAATTCTGGATCTTTGTGTGTTCAGATTCAGAGCATTTCTCCTGGTTTTCGTCCAGTAACTGTCCCTACACAGTGTCCACACACATTCTTAATCGTGCAGACTCATGTCGGCTGACATAATCAATAAATACTATGGAATAAGGACAGTTGTATCTTCTCAGCGCAGAGTAACAGCACAATGACCACTTTCACATTAAAATGTTGAAATATAGGGTTGGAGTCTGGCTTCCATTCTAATTTAAATTAGTGTGCTTTTTACTCAAGGCTATTGAAATAATTCTAATATGTTTGGATTTTCTGTAACACAGATAGATAGATAGATAGATAGATAGATAGATAGATAGATAGATAGATAGATAGATAGATAGATAGATAGATA
>JAQQAE010006079.1:0-17003 GCA_029823295.1 Pseudamia nigra
CAATTTGAGCCTCCTGAAAAGTTGGTAGTGTTTTGTCCCTACCGTCCCTATGCAAACCTACGCCCTTGCATACAGTATATCCAAAAAGAGTACTTCCAGATGTACAGTGCTTTAGTACAAGTACTTTGTTACATACCACCACAGTAGCTACTGCCTTTAGAATTTTTGTATTATTTACAGTGTTAAAAAAATTTTACTATGACAGACATTATTTGGATATATGAAATTGAGTAGTATATATTAATATATTAAAGAAGTACAGTATTGTATATCTGTTATATACAAAGGCACTGTACTTTTTAAAGTATTTATTCAAAGAAACCTTTCATTTTACCCCGCAACATGTCATTAGGTTCTCTTTTACGTGTGAGGAGGTCAGACTAATGCTCACACTGGATTCTTGTTTGCTTCAACATGAAGAAAAAAGGCTTTCCCTCAGTCTCCAAATGTCCCTGAAACTGAAGACATATATTTGGTGTGTCTCTTTACTCGTGTCAGTGCCTCGCTGCTGTGTTTTCTGCAGAAACCTGAAGCAGCCTAATCCAGAGTATGTTCTGAACGCCTGTCTGCTGAGTCCCTTCCTCCAGCCCTGCACCCAGCCCATGGAGCCGGATCTGATGTGCTGACGTGTCGGCTTCTCCTGCCAGTGCTCATGCTCCTGCGGCGGAACTCACCAGTCAACAAAACTGCCAGCATGGCAGCAAAACACATATACCGAAATGGATTTTTATTACTTTTATTTAATTTTATGTCAACCGCGGCCTTGGAAAAGAGGTTCTCCGACTTAAAACGATGTGCCGATGAAGAGTGCAGCAGTAAGTTTTTGTGCCTCGTTGTAATCAGGATGTGTCTGCCCTCATCCTGATGGAGCTAGCCATAAACATCGCCTTATCTCTTGACCTGTTGCCAGTCGATATTTGTGTCCCGGGTGACCTTTTCCAGTATTAGTGATGCTGTTTATCTACGATGTACTAGGGGAAACTGCCAAGGTGTTAGTATTAGTTGTTTGTATGCGGAGATTGTTCTCCGGGTCGTGGTGTGTGTTGGCCGGTTGCCTGGCAGCTCTGGCCTGCCCCGCTCCGTAGCTAGTGTTAGCGGCTAATTAGCCACCGGCCGGCTCGGACAACTGCTAACCAGAGCAAACAACGGTTACCATCAGCTAACAAATTGTGCTAATTTCCGCTGTTGTTTAACCGGGATGATCTGACCTCCGCTCCTGTCGTTTTTCCCACCTTGAAGTTAATGTGTTTGCCTCTTACAAACCTCAGCTGCCGCACATTGCCTTAATAGCGTTAGCATTTTACACATTTACACGACTGATGAAAAATACAAACCCAGGCTGTCTTGATTTTTAAATCTGCACTGCTATATTTGATTGAACAAAGGTCAAACCTCATGAGACTGTTTTATTGCTTCTACAACGACTAACATTTTCACAATGAACACCCTAAGGCTGGTTAGATTGATAAGAAAATAAGGGAAAGTCCTTTTTAAGTCATAAAATCATTCAGATTAACTACACATTTGTAAATTAAATCAAGTCACTACACTCATATGATTGACAAAAGGCCATAGAGCTATGTGTCCTCTGTAAAATTAGTTTATATCAAGAATTAATCACTCAAACACAAAAGACGGGGTATAAATCAGGATTAGGGTTTAAACTGGGATAGATAACGGTTTTCTGGAGTACAGATTAATTACAGTTTACTCACATGAGAACTATGGAGTCCTAAACTAACCTAGTCTGGATTAATTGAACTGAAGATGTCTTTAAAATGTAATATGGAGGCAGAAAAAACACAAATTGTACACAACTACACAAACAAACACAGTAAAAACAATGGCAGCCAAAGATAAGGGCATCATGGTGGATCATGCAATAGAAGGAAAGCAGCACAGGCCAAAAGGGCCTTCTGCACTGAATGGGATTCGATTCAGAGCCCAGCCAGGTCCTTTGCTGTGGGGATCAGGGATAAATAATATACTTGTCAATGAATCATCCTGGATGTGATGGCTGTGCTTGTAACACACAAGTAATATAATGTATTTGATTTAGTCATTGCACATCAAAATGTGGTCCAAGTAGACAGACTGAAAGGTAAATCTTTACTTATAATGGCACAATTCAAAAGCATATATGTTCACCATTCTTTCTCTTTTCCCAAGTAATACATGCGTCATAAACCTTTAATTTGATCCTCAGTTTAGAGTAGTTCTCATTTTCCCCAAACAATTCAGCTTTGTAAATTTAGGACTTGGCTAAGTTTTAGGACTGTTTCAAAACTATGCCTGAGAGAGCATTAATCTGTTTGAAAAGGCAATTGTAGGACTTACCAAATGTCTGCTCAGGAAACTGCCCCAAAATGCCTTACACTTTGTTGAAATCTCTGTTGTGATGAGTAATCTGTTTAAAGCAATGCTAATTGTTCTTTCTGCTTTCACAGTGCTTTTGTGTCGAGGAAAAGCAGTGGAAGACTTTCAAGGACCAGATTGTCGGTTTCTGTCCTTCAAGAAATCAGAAACGGTCTATGTATACTACAAATTGGCAGGCAGAAGGGCAGACATATGGGCTGGAAGTGTAGGTGTACTGTAATAATATGTAATCAATACTGATTCACACACTATTTGGCAACTGCATATCTACATTGTTGTATACCATGTGTTTTTAATAGGTTGGCAGCCATTTTGGCTATTTCCCAAAAGACTATCTTGCAGTTAACCATGAATATACAGGCGAAGAACATGAAATTCCAGCTGAGGTATGACAGTTAATCCTTGAATTTATTTAGCTACATTCAGTCTTGTTAAAATATGCATGTTATCTGAATTTTTTTGTTTTTTCACTTCCTAGGAAACAGATTTTGTCTGTTTTGACACTGGATTTGATAAATTTGACAATTACGACATAGATTCACTGTTAGACCATAAAGAGGATACTAATAAGGAAACATCAAACCAATTCAAAGACACGGAGAGCATACAGAATGAAGCAACGCCTTCATTAGAGGAAGTAACAGAGCCTGAAGTACACCCTGACCCTTTGGATATTTCTGAGGATCCTTACAAAGTCCCAGTTGATGGAAGTGCCTCTTTACCTGAAACTGACATAAGACCTGAATCACCTTCTGCAGAAGTACCAGAGTCTGATACAGAAGCTGTTCCTGATGTAATCGAAAAAGTTGCAGATGACACAGAGATTGAGCATAAAAGAACACAAGACTATGTGTTTGCAAATGTTGTGGCAGAGGAGAATAAAACCAAAGAAATAGGTGAAAAACTTGAGGAGTCTGTGCCTGAAGATGACGCAGATTCACAAGAGGAACTAGTCCCAGTGTCTGAAGGAGCACAAATCCCTCAGTTAAAAACTACCCTTGGGACAACATTTGATGCAGTTACAACTGATGATGAAACCACTAGAAAAGTTACACCTTATGAAGAGGAAGAAAGTAAAGAATCTGAAAATCATCAAGATGAAACTGAAGCAGAAAAAGAGACCCCATTGATATCTTTCACCGAAGACAAGTCTTCATCTGGTTCAACAACACACGATGAGAAACCAGAGGATAAAAGCATGTGGACGTCACTGGGAGACGCAGTGTTTTCAGTGGTCACAGGTGTAGAGAAGACGCCGCATGATGTCAGTTCAGATGAGGATGATGATGATGAGGAACAAGATGTGATAACACCCCCTAAATCCTTTGAGGAAACAAAAAAAGGTAAAAGACCACTTGATGACAAAACACCACCAGAGCCAGAGAGCAAAGACCCAGCTCTTATAGAGCCCTCAAGTTCAACATCTGAACCAGAAAATGATAAAGAAGCAGTTATTGACTCTGAAAAACTACTGTTTGAGCCTGAAAATGGGACAGAAGAGGTGATGGAACATGAGGAACCACAAGTGGAAACTGCAAAACCTACTCATGACCAAACTGAAGTGGAAGCAGTACCACAAGAAAACATATTAGTCAAATCTCAGCCTCAGAAGTCAGATAGTAACACCACAGATGAATCCAGTGAGAACAGAGATGAGATGGAGGTGTTTAAAGACTCATATGTCACAGATGAAAATGGCAATATTCAAGATACATCCATGACAGTGGACCATAGAGAGGATTTAGATGATCCATTAGAAGAAAACCAAACAGTCACTGATCAAGAAACTGAACCAAATATGAACCTTACCACTGAGGAGACACAGTTACATGATTCAGATGTCAAAGATGATGATGAGGAAATCTTAAATGACAAAATACCTGATGAAGAACGTGACCATTTAGTTCCAGATTCAGAAAGTGACAGTCAGCATGAATTGTCAGTCAACGAACCTGGAGCAAGCGAGGATGTTTCAGAGGAGAAAAATGAGTATAAAGAGCTACAAGAAGAGAAGGAGGAGGAAAAAGAGGAGCTGCTCGAAGATGAAAATGCACTTTCCTTCTCTGAATCGGACACATCACACACTACAGCACACATTCACACACATTTCCAAACATCGGCAAGCTTGAACAAACCAGAAAAAAGTTCACCCTCAGAACCAGAATACAGCGATAGCGTAATGAGGCTGACTCTGTTGAGAAACCACTTCGCAGAGCAGAACATGGCACGCTTGCAGAAGTATTTGGGCCTGAAGAATCTGTACAAGGTGGAGGCCGCGTTCAATGACCTGGACATAGAGCTGCAGGCCACCCGTATGGCGCACACAGGCAGTATGCAAGACATTGAAACTGCACTTGAGGGTATTCTAGAAGCCTCTGAAAATGCCATCTTGGATGAGATTGAGAAGATGCTCGACAGCCGTGACTCAAAACTCACTGAGGATGATCTGATGGACAGGAGTACTCTGGATGAGGAAACTGAAATACTGGATGACATCCAGGAGCTAGCATTTAGCCTACGACAGAAGTATTCAACAGTTAGTGACAGTACACCTTTGGCAGCAGACAAGGAGTCCATTAATATTCAACCAGGTGAGCTGATATGTATTACATTGCTGAATTGAATACCTTTATTGTCATTATAAGCAGTATAACAAAAATATGATCTTTTAAAAGTGCAAAAAACACACAAACAGAAAAAAATCTACATTCTATTTATTTCTGCCAGGTTTTCCCCAGGTTTTTCGAGCTTTGGCTGCAGTCAAGTTTCATATGGTCGTGGGATTTGATGTTAGTGATTAAAAACAACGCATTTATGCAGAATATTATAATTGTAGCATTACAGCATTCATAAAAAGACACACAGGTTGTAGATTTTCACATTACACTTGGACACTGGAGAAACAGTAAAAGAAAAATTGTCAATTCAGATAAAGAACAACAATCAAGGCTTTTCTCTTGGTTTGTGAAAGTGCCATGATGATTTAAATTGTATTATTTTACTAAAGGCTATTCATTTTTGCAGTTATGGACCTGTACCATTACGTTCTTTATGAAATAAATCAGAAAAACACAAACCAAATCAGCTTATTGATGCCAGAAAATAAACACTGACTATTCAGATGTTTTTTGTGTGTGTTCAGCTTCAGGACCTAAGTCATATAATAGTAGAGAAAACCATGTAATCACAAGTGACATCAGTTCAACAATATTGCTAGGATTTAAAGTGCAACTATAAATGACAGCAGTGTGTGGTAGAGCAATAGAGAGCACAGTGTTCTCCATTTTTATCCAGGTAAGGTGCCGTGAAAGAAAAACACTTGGTGCATAAAGGTGTAATGTTGTTAAGGAATGCCCTGATTATAGCACTATAAAAGTTAATTTGTGAAATAGATTGAGTGATGTCAGAGTCTGCCTTGTATTTTAACCTCTAAAATATTATTTTCAGAGACTGACACTGAATGTTGCATCAGGTTGCGATCCACTGATATAGTGAATGCAGAATTTGATACCGTGGCACAGAAGCGCTGCAGCACTCACTTGTTCTTTCAGGCCTCGTTCGCAGCTGTATCTTGTTTCCAGACATATCCAGACTGTGTCTCTATCCTGTTAAAGGGCTTTGCAATTCACACCTGGCATCAGAAAGTGAACAGTCTCATTCCCCTGTCAAAAGAAAATGTATAATAGCTGTACTACATCTGCAGACAGAATGTATGTCACTGCACCTTGTTACAGATTTTCACATTTACTTAGCCCCCGGATGTCATCCTTGTGGACTTAAATGCACCTTCATGAATGACTTGGTTAGTTGTTTGGCATCGTCACATTACAAAACGGGCTCTTAAATACAGTGAACACGTGCTTGTATTAAGACTGTTCTACTTTGGCATCCCAGGAGTGGCTGACCATTTGCACAGTGCCAGGTTTCAAGTGTTGCGTAAGCAATTTGATCCCTTAACATTTTCAGAGTGCTGCTGATGCCATCACACCTGCACCTCTAACTGAATTTCCCATGATGCATTTTAGTACCTTAAGTTAGATGTACTGTACTGTATAATAAAGGACATTTGTACCTAATGCCCACTTTGCAAATGGCAGTCTTGAACTTTGGCCCTCAGAAATAAGTGTTACCTTTACTATGTATAGTTTAATCTTCAACAATTGCCTTTTTTGCACCCAAGAAACCTCCAGGGGTAATTCTTACAAGATAATTAATTTAAATCTTTACATGATCAGATTAGTCAGTAATAACAATTAACAATCTCTTTAGTTTACACTTTGGTGCAATCTCATTATAATATTTGTTTAGTATTAGTAATGGGTAACCAATTAGATCATAACTTCTTCAGTACTTATAAGTACAGTTTTGGAACTGGAAAAATATTAATTCCTTCTATGATATTTAAATTTTTTGTTTGAGTGTCCTGCATTGTAATAACAGCAAATTGACTCAAGGTAAAGTTGCTACATGACTTTTTTTTTTTAAATCATGCATACTTAAAGTTTGTCATCCTTTGAACTGCTTACCTGATCCGTCTTCCTGTAACTAAATTACAAGATTACTTGTAAAAGTTTTAAATATATCAAAACCATATTCTTGAGTATTTCCTTTTTGCTCATGTTTTTCACTGTGTTAACACAGATGAAGATGAAGTTATTGTCAAAGAAGATTCGCCCCACATTGTTCCAGTAGAAGTTGAGAATCAGACCGAGAGTGATGATAACCTCACAGTGACACATCTGGAGGAGAAACCAGCCCAGCATGAGGAGAGGATTGTTTTGGATGAAGTCCATACTGGGCCAGATGTCAGTGTGGAGGAGGATAGTGGACATTTTAATAAAAACAAAGACAATCAGCAGAGCTTTGGTGCACAAGATGAAATGCAGAAGGTCCCACAAGCTACTCTGGAAAATCCACTAGACATGGGCCTGGGTGTCAAGATGGAGCATGCGCATTCAGGTGGGTGATTGATATTTAGTAAAACCACCCCATCTTAAACTCCCACTTAATTACATATTGAGTGTATGTCATGTTTTAGTTAAATGATCAGTCTTTTTCTAACTCAGCTTTTCACACAGAAGCGAGACTTGATGGATTTCCTGACCTCAACTTGGATAGTTTTTAATGTTTGTATTATGTCCTTTGTCAGGCCTTTAACTTCTGTTTATGACATTTTTGTTTTTAAATCCTTGTTTCATAATGAGGAACATTGGACTTGCACAACATAACATGGTCACTGCCAGCTGAACACTTTTTTTGATAATAGACCTTTCCTTTGGTTTACTTCTTCTATTGTGGTGTTTAAAAAATCACATTTCAAATGGTTTCAAAAGGGTTTTCACATTCTCTTGGTTATTTTTTTTATTCCTTCAGGATCTTTGGACTCCATGGACCCATCTTCTGAATTTCCTGAAGAAGAAGTAGGACTAATCTCAACTGTGTTTGTTTACATGGGGTGCATACTTTCGATGATCAAGAGTAAAACAGCACAGTGGACCATTGAGGTGAGGTTACCTATTGTATGTGTTAGTGAGTTTTTTTAGATCTGTTGAGGGATGTTTTTGCCTCCGTATAAATGTTTGTGTTTGTTTGTGACCAAGATAACTCAAAAATCTGGTGAATTTTTTATAGAATTCTGTGTGTGGCATTGTCTCCTCCCAGCTTAAAAAGATTTTTTGCAAAGCACTTGGATTATACTCTGGGTAACAGACATGTAAAAAAAATAGGGGGTGGCACTGATAACTTAGGGGGGAAAAAAAACAATGCATTTACTAAAATGTGCTTTGGTACTTCTTTAGACCATTTGCAGGTTCGTGTCTTACTTTTTTGGTAATCCAGGTTCTCCTGTCAAGACACTGTTTTTGGTGTTGGAGGAACATAATTACAGTATTATTATAAACTCAGCCTTAAAATACAACATAATGCTGTTGTAGCTACTCCATCATAAATAGTAGTAAGACACAGACATGTAGTTTAATGTCTTAAACTATTCATACTCTAAGTTTGTTTGGCTTATGATACAAGGACTTACTTAAGCTATGTTTTGAATGTATGATTTTTAGTGCGGTATTTATAAAGTGTGATATTAGTGCTTTGTACGTAAAGGAAATGAGTAGCTATTGCTAGAGTGGATAAAGGAGAGCAGGAAACCTCTGGATTACGGATGTTTCCTCAACGCACCACGGCCATCCGCCTGTCTTGTTGACTGTCACGGTGTAGGTTGAAGTTCAACACAGCCCTTGCTAAGCTGGCGTTGTACTATCACAACCGGTGGTCTTACGGTGTCATGAATACGACCTGAATTATCACACGACACGGCTGTGAGATAATATCTTTTGGGTCAAACTGTTTCAAGCGCTTTTTCTGCTGAAGTCTTTGCGTTAATCCGTTGTGGCAGCTCCGGTCCGGTTTAGCTAGCGTAGCTGCAACATTAGCCACTCGGCTTGTATTTTGACAGTCACTGAGCTTCGTGTTTGTTGAATTAGCGTTAGCCCACTGTTGTTCTACTTAACTACCTGGATTGACTTTCTAACTCTCCGTCTGTTATTTGTACAACTAGGGCTCAAAAGGTAGCGGTTAGCAAAACAGTTCAGGCGACTGTGAGAATAGCTACATCTGTCAAACTAGCTAACATACCCGGCCTTTGCTAGCTAATTCCGTTTTATGTCAAAGACTGGCATGGACAGCGATACATTATCCCGACCTGTAATGGAACCCGAGCACGTGTACATGTTTTTTCTAAAGGAGCTCCAACATGTAAGTAGTGTAGTCAGTGTTACTCTTGTCCGACGTATTTGTCTGTCTTGTCTTGTTTATTTATTATGCTACCATGACATGCTGACGTGTTAATAAGCTAATGGCTGATTTTCATTGGCTGTTGAAGTAGTAAAACCTGCATTTAGTTTCCAAGACTTTGGTAATATTAGAGGTGTGTTAGCTTGATTGTTTACAATGACAAAAATAAAGATAATGCAATCACACAAAGCCCTGTTATATTTTGTTTTCTGCTAATCACAATGTGGCAGTAATCCTATCTTTGTCCTGTAGACGCTCAGTGTGAGACTGACAGTAATCCTTCAGGGAACATGCTTTACTGTTTCAGATTTAATTTGATCCATTTTTCATGAGGATTGGGCTGCTCAGTGTCATAATTGGTTCAGAGGTTTCTCTGCTGGGTATACACAATCTTTTCAGATTTAAATATAATGAAAATTGTTCAGTCCAGTGCTTAAAAAGCTACCTTTTACTTGTAGAATTCTTGTCGTCACCTCAGTTTCAAGACACAGTTGGTTGAGTTAATCAATGTACTCCTTTTTGCACATTTCTAGTAGCATGTGTACATATTAGTTTCCTGACCTGATGAAGTACAGTATTTTAATTGCAAGCCACAATGACACATCAGTTTAGTGGTGTTTTTCATTCTTACAGAGGAAATTGTTTAGCTCTTGTTCAACATCCTTGATTGTGGCATAAGGCCAGTGTAGTACTGTAGTTTCTGGGTTTGTGATTGTGTGGAGATACTCTGATAATGTAACACTTTGTCACAGTTGCATGTATGCTAATCATACAACACACTTTCAGTGTTGCAGACATGCACTCACTGGCCACTTTATTATTAGATGTACCTTGGTAGTTCTGGGCGTGATGCCTTTTCCCTCAGAACTACCTTAATTAGTGGAGCAATCCCACTATTGTTGTCTTCAGTCTTTAATATTCTTATTGTTCCACTTTTGTACGTTTTTGTTGTGTAAATACTCCTACATTTTTTGTCCCATTCAAACGTCATCTGTTTCAACTTATCCAGGACAAGTGTGCTATTGATTTTCATAATTCTAATCTTTATAATTTTGAAAATATTGAGATTGACAAATTTTCCCATATGAAATGGAGAAGTCCCACAAAATATTCATGGTTACCACAGTGCAACACCGGTGCAGTGTGCCATGATGTTTCCTTTCATGATCCTTTGTTGAAGGGGCATCCAAAACTACACGTCATAATACTTCAAATCTCTATAAATTTCATTCTTGAACTTTTTCAGCAAGTTCAACTATTTTGAGTTAGCAATCACATGCAGTCTTTTTAGTTTATGCAGTGGCTCTCAAAAGTCTGCGGTGTGTAGACTTCTGCGATCCACTGTCGTTGTTTTTATAATAACTTAATCTTAATTCAGATGATATGATAATAATGTACTGATTAATTGTTGATAGCACAAAGAGGGAGAGAGGAGGACAGGGAGGAAGACAATGAGAGAGGGCAGAATGAAGGAATCACAGAGAAACAGCAAGAACCAGGTGAGATGTCATGGCAGCTCTTCTGTCCCATTCCCTGTTCACTTGAGTTGAGTATGACAGTCCTAATTGTACTACACGTTTCAGTCCATGTTTTTTGTGCAGGCAAGGCTAACATGAAATAAAATTTATCATAATGCTTCAACATAGTGGCATATGAATGAGAATTTAACTTTTATATGCCACTGTGTTGAAGCATAATGATTAAGGCTCAATCGGGCTCCTTTTAAAAGTGTGCTACATCTTCATGTCAAAAGTGACTTAAGACCAGCTTAATCATACCTATGATCATTTTACTATTCTTTTCCATTGAACAGAAAGGATTGCATTAATATGCAAGAATACTATTTATTAATATACAGAATTGAAAAAGCAATTTATACAAATTCTCATATCTTCAACTGCTGCTGAAGTCAGTAGGTAAATGAGTTGAAGGGAAGACCTATCTTTGCATTAATGGCCAAAATAATTAAATAGAGCCCATTAATTAAGTCATCATAATAATATCTGATATATTTCTATAATTCTTTTTTTAAAAAAGCTTATTCCAAATGCCTGTCTGGGCTACAATGGGCCATGATGTTTACAGTGTCTGACTCTGCCCCTGATCATCGTTAAGCAATTATGTGTGTCCAGCCTGTTCATTTCTGTACAGTATTTTCAAATGGACAGTGGTGTGTTCAGTGTAACAAAGTGATTTATAAGTTGTGTGGCAGCTATAAGTTTAAATCTGAAATTGACTCGTATGTATACGGAATGAAAATAAAACTGAGACTAGTGAATGAAAAAAAATACTTACCATGTATAAGTGATATTGTTATTTTTAATTCCCATATCTGCCTGGGGCACCCAGAATCTCATAAGGAAGTTTTGCAGGAAAAAAATGGTCAAAAAAGCCGAATATTTTAAAGGTTATAAAGGTTTGAATTATGAAAAGCAATAGCACACCTGTCCTGAATAAGTTGAAACATGAAGTTTGAATCGGACAAAAAATGTAGGAGTAGTTGCATAATAAAAAGCATACGGAAGTGGAAAAATATTAAAGACTGAAGACAATAATAGCGCTATTGCGGCATGATTTAGCAATCCCACTAACTACTCAGTGAAGTAATCAAAGGATCAAAGTGGTATCCGAGGATTGAAGGAACATGAAAGGAAATACCATGGGATGCTGCACTGTTATTGCCATGGTAACAACACTTTCCAGTTGAGTTCTCCATTCATTTCCTATGGGGAAAAAATGTGAAAAACCAAAATTATTTAAAAACTACAAAAGATATATTTACAAAAAGTAATAGCTGGAATGTCCCAGATGAGTTCACCGATATGGTGTGAATCGGGTGGAAACTGAGAGTTATAGTAGTCTTAAAAAACGTATAGAATAATATTTAATAATAACTAGAAAATTTGAAATCGCTGAAGCTATTGCTTGGGATTGCTGAGTCAAAATAGGTGAACTTGCTGAAGATGTGTAAGAGTTAAATTAACTATTCAGTGGAGTAGTAATCAAAGGGTCAAACAAATGCACGCCCTTGGTGCATAGCGACGCATTCTGTGTCACGCTTACTCTGCGTTAAGCCAGTGCAGGCTTCCTTCTTTTTCGTCAGGCTATTCAAAAGAACTGGGATAACTCTGCTCTGTAAACCTTAGTTCTGTGCAAAATTCCTGGTAGATCAGCAGTTTGTGAAATACTCAGACCAGTCTGTCTTGCACCAACAACCATGCCGCATTCAAAGTCACTTAAGTCATCTTTCTTCCCGAAGTTGATACTTGATGTGAACTTGCGCAGGTTGTCTTGGCCATGTCTAACTACTGTACATTGAGTTGCTATGATGTGATTGTACCTCATAAAATGGCCACAGGGTGCATTTCCAATATCATGAGAATTTTGCTAGAGTTGCTGTAAATGCTACCAACTCTGAAACTGAAGTTTAATCTCTAAATCTTCTAATCTGGGGGTTCAGCCTGATTGTTTTTACTGTTTTGTGAATATCATGCCTAAACTAACACAAAAAAAACAAAACAGAACTACTCCTAGAGCCCGTTCTTACCCAAATCTTCCAGGCTGTTACTTTTGTTATGTTGTTTTTGGTTGTGGAAGAGTCACTGACGTGTTTTCAAAGCCTTGTTGACATCCTCTCTTGCATGGGAGACGTTAGTTGACTGCATATCACTGAGGGTTTTTGCTGTATCAAATTTTGTTAATCATCACAAATATGGGCCTCAGGTTACAGTTTCTTTTGAAGGTCGATCTACTGTATATTTGTGGTGTTGTCTATATTTGGTTACAATTTTCTCCACATTATTGCGTAAAGTCCGTCCTATTAAAAAGGTATTTTTCCAGCATTCCATATTTTCAGGAATTACTTCAACAGTCTTTTGTCATTAATGAATGTTATGTGTTTGCTTGTCTCCAGATGATTTCACTGCTGCCAGAAGAGTGGAAGCCAGGGGAGACCTTGTTTGGGTGTCCCTGGCAAGCTGTGGTCATCACTGCTTTGGTCGGTGTCATGACCTTCACACTGTTCTTCTGGAAGACTGTGTTGGCAGTAAGTGATACTGCTGCTCTCATTTCCAATACAGTACAGTACTTTGAATAGTGCTGTACTGTGTATACTTACATTTAATAGTCATAAGATCATATTCAGTAGAGTTTGGCATATTTTCCACACCCAGAATGACCCAAAAAGTTATTAAATGGCAGTTGTTACAATTGACTGGTGGTGACAGAGTTTCCTTTTTTTTTCTTTCCTTTTAGGTAAAGAAAAGAGAATACCTTGGTGAGTGTTAACATGTATATATTTTTGGATATATATACTGAACAACAAAAGAAATGCAAGTTGTTCTACACAAACAAAGGAGGTCACTAATAGTCAGACCAAGTCTACAACAGAGGTACACATTCTAAGGCATGGGTTGTAGGTCATGGAACATAGATATATGCAGGTGTGGCGTATTTTAGCTAAAGTTGCACTGTCGCTAACCATTAGGAATGGCCATTTTGTGTGGGTATTTGAGGCGTATAAAAAGCAAACAATTTGTCAATATGCCACGCCTCGCTGCAAATCTTTGTGAACTCTATCACAATCTGACATTGCAGCAAGATAACGTACGGCCACATACAGCGAGGGTCATGACTGAAGTCTCAAGCCTGAATAATGTTGGTAGAGATCCCTGGCCAGCATTCTCACCGGATATGTTGCCCATCGAACACTTAAGGGATAATCTGGAGCCTATGTCTTCATTTAGTAGTTTCAATGTGAGAAACATTAGCAGCATTAATTACAGCACATGGTGGTCATACACATTAATGGCTGTATTCTGATCCAGAACAATCCAGAACATAAACGTAATTGCTATTAACTCGAAATGCTTTCATTGACTATTGTCACACCCTGTGTATATTCCGCATATATCGTACATATAAAGAACTATTGGTATATAGTTGTTTCTTTTGTAGTTCACTATATATAGAATACACAGATCTCCAAAACTAACTTTTTGTTGCTTTCTGTTTTGAAAAAAAAAGTGGACGATAAAAAACTCACAGAACAAATCCAGGCCCTGAAAAAAGAGAAAAATGATGCTCTCGTCAAAATATCTGAACTCCAGAAACAGGTGAGCTGCAAGTCTATTTAAAAAGGTACAAACACCCTGTGTTTTTATTTGTAATTCTGAAACTTTTCTGTTTTTCTCATCTTGAAAAGACTGAACAGTTAAAAGAAAATCAGAAACAGTCTGAAGAAACAGTCAGTTGTACAATGAAAAGGTTGCAAGATCTGGAGGTAAGTGCTAATGAACTTTTCATGTTTTCCCTGTAGTGTTTTTAATATACATATTATGTCTGTTTTTCTTGACTTATTTCCATATTGTTGGAGTATTATTAAGGTTTGATAATGGTCTTCAGTTGAGCTATGACTTGTATGTTTTGTTCTTTAAGCAGTGAATAAAAAGTGTATTAATTGATAACTATCCGTCCATCCATTTTCCACCCCTTAATCCTCGTAGAAAATGTGCAATCTCTGAAGAGATTGTGTGGGATTGCTGATTCAAAATAGCTGAACTTGCTTAAAAAGTTCATGAGGACATCTGAGGATTGAATGAACATCAAAGGCAGTGTAGTGTTGGCACTGTAGCCAGGAACATTCCGTTTGACTTCTCTATTCATTTGTTATGGGAAAAAAATTGTGAAAAATCTATTATTTCAAAATTACAAAAGATAGATTTACAAAACACAACAGCTGGAATATCCTGGATGAGCTTGGTGTTTGAATGGAATCTTCTTGACAGCAATCCCACTAATAACTGTAACACTTCTCTCATGGCTTTTTCTGCAGAGTAAGGTAACAGAGGCAGAAACATTGAATGAACAGATGACTCTGGAAAAGAATAATTATGCAAAATTACTTGAAGGAGAGAGGACAAACTCCCACAAAAATGAAACCCGGGTAATTATGTGAAGATATTCTTTTTTTCTAAGAACTTTTTAGGCGTTTCATCAGGTTTATAATGTTTTTAATGTATTTTTAACAGATTGAAAAATTGGAGAAGGCAAATGAGAAGCTACAGCTCAGCAGGAAGAAGACTCAGGAAGCACTCGCAAAGGTACAAATCTTATGCAATCTTCAGATTGCCAGATAATGTGAATCGAGTCTGTTATAAACTTTGTGTTTTCTACAGACTACTGTCCTCCTGGATGAAGCAAAGATTCGCGAAGATGCCCGAAACGTTCAACATAAATGTCTGGAGAAAGAGTATACAGGTCTTAAAGAAGAAAACAAAAAGGTGAAATCATAAGTGTATATTTGTCATCATGTGTTTTTGATTATTATAACAACTGTCTCGCTCATCCAGTGTTTGTGCGTAATTCCAGCAAAAGACAAAATGACATTGCATAATTAATTTAACAAAGCATTTTCTTGCTATTTTTTGCAGCTGAAGACTACAATTAAAGGCTGGGAGGACAAACACAAACAGTTGAGCGAACAGATTAAAGTCTATCAGAAAAAGCAGAAAGAGCTGGAAGACTCTGTTGTGCTCAAAGATCACAATGTGGAGGTCAGTCTTTTTTTTTTTTTTTTTTTTTCCTTTCTGTCATTGTTATGGTCTGGAAAAGTCTCATATCACTCAAATGACTGACTACTGCAACACCTCATTTCTCCTCTAGGTTCTGTCTGATCTTCTATCAGACCTCGATGCTTGTGACCTACAAAAAGGTGACAAAGTTTTACCAAATGGTGAGGTAGCCCCTGGTAAGTTCAGTAGAGTCCAACCGGTTTATATTTATAGCAGTAAATGTTTTATTTGTTGATTTGGAAAGATTATTTATTCTGCATTAACCAAACAAGCTGCTCTGCGATGATAATATAAAGTTAAGTTTCGTGTGATTCATCCCTCCAAGTGTTTCACGAATTTTTTGTCTGACAGATAAGAAAACAGCCATAAAGAACAGGATCAAACAGATGATGGATGTTTCCAGGGTAAGAACTCAACATAACAATGAACAGGTAGAACACTTTAAAGCCAGATGTTAACTAATATACTATGCTGTTTAAATAATTTGTCCCCAGGTCCAGACCACTCTTGCAGTAGTTGAAGAAGAGCGTGATCGTTTCATGGCTAAACTGCTCAATGAGGAAAAGTCACGAAAAGCCCTAGAAGGTGTGTTGGTTGTGTGTGTTTTTACAAAAAAGACGTGATTTGAGGTATCCTGGTCTTGTTGTTTTAGCAGGTTATAATGACGATACACATGCATATCTGCACTGCCTGGCCCAAAAAAAGGTCACCACCTAGATTTAACTAAGCAAATGGGTATGAGACTCCCACTGGATAATTTCTTCATGGGTGATTATGTTTCAGCTGGCAACAAGTAATATAAAGATAGTGGGGAACCATCATCTTTGAAGGAAAAATGTGGTTGAAAAAAAAATCTTGAATGATCATGACCGGTAATCACTTAAATGTGTGGTGAAATCAAATTGGAAAAAAAACAACAGTAGACCTCAGGACTATGTTTAATAGTGAAAGTAAAAGCTTTTCCTTTCATGTGCAGGAGAAGACTTTTCACAGTGTCCGACTCTCCCATCATCAATTCAAGATCTTGGCAAAAAATTAATGCAACTCTGGAGATAAATAAATGTTGAGACATTGCAGAAGCTTATTGAATCAATGCCACAACAAATGTGTGCCGTAATCGAACCTAAAGGCAGTCCAACAAAATATGCTCCCGAGCAAACTGAAGCCTTTTTTTCTGATTAGTCTCACTCATAAGTGGTTTTCTTAAGGCTACACAGCTATTTAGTCCCAATCCCTTGAGCTGCCTTTGCATTGTGTGTG
>JAQQAE010006081.1:0-17002 GCA_029823295.1 Pseudamia nigra
CGGATGGGTGGCGAAACGTCTTCAACCAAATTTCCAGTCCAGTCGATGAAAGAAAAAACCACACACCTTGGATACTACGACCTGGATGACTGAGAATCTTCACAGACATGAATGTATACAAACAGTGTAAAAAGAAAAAAAAGAGCCTGATTCTTCTTCCCGCAGACAAACGGCTCAGGTCTTTTCAGCTCTGCTTCCACTCGGAGCTGCTCTCAGCGGGTCAAAAACTCTCTTTGTGTGTCTCTATGTCCTCAATTTTGAATCTGAGTCTTCAATTCTCCATTCTGTGTCTCAATTCTGTGTTCTGAGGCCGTTATCAGGCTGTGTTCTGAATCCATTTTCTCAGTTCTTGCATTCACACAGCTGTTTAAATTAACTTCATTTCACACAGCTGCACCTCATTATGCCCATGAGGGAGAGTTTCACAAACCACGCCCACATCCTCCGACATGTGTGTCATCAGTATTTTCCCTGAGCTGAAAGCCTACGCCTACAGAAACAGCATTGCAACAATTTTTTTCTCAGTTATTTTGTTCAATGCATTTGACTTTTTCGTGTTACAAGAAAGATGTCGGGCAAAATTTTGCACCAGCTTACAAGCAAAAACTCGGGTTATGAGTAAAATAGTTCCCGAAACCGTGTGTTCTTGCCCCCGGCTTCTTCGGCTTCTTCAGCTTCTCTCAGCTTGTCTCGGCTTCTCTCAGAAATTGTGGGGGCGCTGTAGCGCAGAACAGAACACAACATAAAACACCAAAAGATTAACAGAAATGGCTCAACTTTTTGAAGAGATGCTGGGCAATAGACTGTATGTATTAGTATCATCTTAGACAACATCTTGGAGACAAAAACAGGATGCAACCATATTTGTACGAACAGCGGGGGTGCCAGCGGAGTGGAAGCTAACTAACTTCTACCCTTCGGCCATGCTAAAACTTCACCAAGCACTGCTAAACAAAATCATATTACAGTGTTGTTAGTGTAAACATTTAACCACAACAGCAGTCGAGTGTATCTCAGGTAAAACTATGTCCATATTGAATAAATAGAAGCTACGACTCAGTCTGACTCCACCAGAAAACTAGTTACCATAGCAACATGTAATCGCATGACAGTGATATGTTGGATTATTTGCTGTAATATGATGTCGATGCACCAATTTGGCGAAGGAATATGGTTGAAGCGCCTCACAACAGACTTCACTTCCTCAACAAGTGTTTAATTGTGACAAGACGGGGCTCTTCTGGAAGAAGATGCCACAGAGGACATTCATCACTGCTTTCATTTCACTTTTCATTTTTCTAATTTACTTGGTATATTTTTTTTTTCTACTTGACCTTTATTTATCCAGGTAAATCAACTGAGAGCAGGTTCTTATTTACCTGGGCCAGAGGCACATATAGAGACATACAACCATTCACTCACACCTCTGGGCAATTTAGAGAGACCAGTTAATCTAGATTTGGGATTATTCAGCTCATTTTTGTTCCTTTTGTTTATTTTCTTAAATAATTTGTGATTTTTCACCATATTTAAAACAAAATGTGTTGACTTTCATTAAGTTCATTTCCTTTACCATTGTGTTAATTTTTGTTCCTTTCTTTGTTGCAGTGCTTATTTTGTTCATTTCTGACCTTCTCATACATCTTCCATTTCTGTTTCTCTTCATTTTTTGGATTGTTAAATTCATTTCTCTTCATTTTGTTTCTTATTTTGCTCATTTCTATGCTGATTTCATTCACTGTCTTAAATTTCCTTGGCTGTTTCCTGCAGATAAGGCACAAATCGATGCATTAATAATTTACCAGTGCCCACAAACTGAAGTTCTGAAGCGTTAAATGAAACATTTAGTGCTCAAAATTTCCAGGAGATGGTTGACTAAGTATGTCCCTGAATGTTCAAACAAAACCTAAGCCCATGATTTAAGGTGACAAACACTTACCTCCTCCGCTTTCCAAGACCCTTGTAGCTCAATGGTAAAGAGCTGGTCCATCTGTCTATAACTCCTCTGAAGATGATTCTTCATCCTCCTCTTCAGCTCACTCCCTCTGTTCTCACTCCATTCATTTCTCTTCTGTAGCTAATGAGGATGTTGTCAAGCAGGAGCCATGTTTCTCTTCTCACTTTATTCCAATGGCAATGGCTGAAATTGACTATTTTCTGAAGTGCTACTTAATGCTGGATGGTGGTTTACAGGAGGTAGGGGAGACAGAGACGTCGAGATGAATAGATTGACAGAAATTTCACTCAAAAAAGAGAGAGCCAGTAGACAAAGGGGGCAATATAATAAACATGGAGAAAAGTGGGGAACTCTGTTTCCAACAACTTGAGCTGCTGAGTAGAAGTAAGTAAAAATAGATTGGTATGATAACACTGAAATCCATATTTAATTGAAAATGGCACAAGAACAGCATATCAGATGTTGAAACTGAAAAATAGCATTGTTTATTTTGAGTAGATGGTGGAAACACGTTTCAAAGAAGTTTAAGCAGTGGCATACAAAAACTGCAAATGTTGTGAAATGCTTTAAAACACAGCTTGCAGAACATCTTATAATTGAGGAAGCTGAGCTTTCATCTCATTCAGTTACACCCTCATTTTCTGTGTCTTTAAATCCCAGCCATGCTCATGCATTCCGCCTAAGCTGCATCGCACACACTGACCACTGTTCACCTGTAAATCTGAAAAATAATCTGCTGCACCTCCCAGACTTCCTTGTGAATTAAGCTAAAAATATCAATAGGGTAACAAACTCCATAAGAGTATTTTTTGTATACTCCTGATTAGTTGTATAAGCTACTGAAGCTAGGATCTGCTAGGAGGGATGTTTGATCTCAGGGGCTGTCTGTGACACCTTCAGCTGAAGTTCCAGAGTGTCATTTGAGTATAGTCACCACCAAATCCTTATAAATGGTCTATTTTGATATATCGGCCATGCCTGAAATTAGGTTAATGGGCAAAAGGCTAGTAGCATGACTGGGTAAAAAAGAGCACCCCAAAGAGGCTGAGTCATGCTGAAGTAAAGATGACTTAAGAGGAGAGGGACCATCCGGTTTGCTCTCAGCACTCAGTTCAGCTGCCAATGACTGTGACGATATGGAAGTGCAAGAGTCATTTTATTGCAATACCTAAAAGACATGGTTAAAATGTTAATTGAGTAAGTCTTTGTATAAGGTTAAAAGTAGAGTTAAAATTGTTAACATACTGAGTAAAATGTCTCCATTTTTTTTTCTTTTTTTTTTGGAAGAAGTGTTAAAAACTGCCAAAATGTTATAAGAACTTTGAAAAGGCTCTGCTTATTTTCATATTGTGTATTTAATAATGATTTATACCTTTTGTCTAATAATTTTTTTATGATCTGCTAATTTAGCTACTACCATCTACTATCCATTAGTGTGGTCTTATCCACCTGTAAGGATTTTCACCATGTTTTCCCTCATTTCACTAAATGCTCTGCATGAGAAAACATCATAATCGGGTGTGTGGTTATTTCAGGGGTGCAAGACATATGTGCACACAGAACAGATAACCGGCACATTTGTGAAGGCAGCATTAATACTTAATACTATATACAAGTTTTGGGTCAATATATGCTTCCTAGTAGATGTCCTTCTTAGTGACTGCCTTGTTTATTTCAGTAAGAAATTCTAACCATATTCCAACAACAGTGGTTAAAGAGTCTGGGTCCTACACTGGCCCACCTACAGCACTAAATATGGTGCATTGTGAAAAAAAATATGTCAAAGGAGACCCTGAAATGCTGTGCCACTAACATTCTTCTTAAAGTACTTTCAAGATAACAATTGTTCTCCTTGGTTTCCAAACGCTTATAGACCATTGTTAAAAGAGGAGATGATGTACAGTAAAAGTGTGGTGAACTTGACCCCAGCTCAATTTTTTTTAAATTATGCAGTTGACATCAATTTCAAAATGAGTGTGCAATTTTCAGAAAACAATTGAATGTCTAAATTTTGACTGATACACATTTGTCTTTGTGCCATTTTCAATGAAAAGGGTGGTTTTTAATCACAGCACACACTGTTACATTAAACACACTGGATCAACTTTTTTGGAAACAGCGTTGTAGTTTATAAATAGTGGAAGAGTGGAAATAAAATATAGCAAAATTAGAAGACAACACACAAAAAGCGAGAGTGGATTAAAAGAAAAGTAATATTGAAAAGAGCAGAGACTAAGAAGGCACTTTGGGCTAATGGCCTACTGCCTTGACTGGCAAAGAATATGCAGTAATCTGTGGGTTTTATGGGATTAACTGTTCAATAGCACTTATTTGGCTTTTACAGCTCAACACAGGTTCTATTTATAATGCAGCCTTACAGACGAGGAGTATGTGAGGGCTCACATCAGCGTTTCTAATCATTTTAAATGATTTGATTATGTTAAACACTTTAAGTGACAAGGATTCTGGCTCCAAGGGGTCTGAAATACATACAGTAGTGGCCATGTTTGGAAAAAAATATCACTTGAAGCTAAGCTTAACACTGAAAGCATGTTATGAGATTTAACCTATTTTCATTGATTTCTTGAAGTTTTTTTTTTTTTGAGCATGTCAGGTGCTCATGCAAAAGCATGCAATTAACTTTAAATATGTGCATACATAAATAAAAAGAGGGAACATGTGTCATGATAATGCAATAATGAATTGATCAAGAATCAAGGTGTGCTATTAGCATTTTCTGCCTATTTTGGGGCGTTCAAGTCTACATATAACAGAATGAGACCCTCAGCTTCACCCGCACTGATCTTATTAGGACATAAACAGGTCCCCTGCTGAGCTTCAAGGAAAGGCTAAAACAGGGAACACATAGTGTGTGGATGAGTCACAGCATTCATGGTTAATGCTATCATAAATTCCCAAAGCGCAGTAGTTACTGTATCATATAGACACACCAAGATGTGTACACGTCTGTGCGTGTCAGTGTACAAAGGTGCTATCCAGTAAAGCAGTGTACAGCTGGACATACACTGAACTATGAGTCCATCCAAAATACATAAAGTGGTGTGTATATTTGGAGTGTATGTACTGTATGAATGTGTGTGAGTGGGAGTGTTTGTAGTGTGTGATTGCTCTTCCCTACTGTGAGCTGTTGCTATAGCGACAGTATTAAACACATGCTGTTTGTCTACCGCCAGAATTACATTTTGCACAACCTAATGTCTTGTTTTTCAGCTTTTTTGCAAGACCGAAAGAGTGAGTGACAGACAGACAGACAGAGGCAGGGAAAGAGAGAGAGATGGGAGGAGGGAGAGGAAGGCAATTCATGCATCTTCTCGAGAAGATCCCAAAGTGCATAATTTTGGATGAAGCGTACAGCTAGTCATAATTATGAACAGATTAATCAAGAGAACGTGTAAAATGAACAAGACAAAGAACAAAATTAACAAAAAAGCACAAAAGTACTCAACAAAATGAGCACAATTTACAAAATATTCATGGAAATGACCAGAATAACCAAGAAAATAATAAAACAAGCAACAAAATTTAAAAAAACATCAAAATTAAGTAAAAGTGGACAAATTAATGATGGTAATGACAAAATATGAATAAAATGAACAAAACAATCAACAGTGTGACACAGCAATTGCATATCAATGAATGGAATAATCAAGAAAAGGTACAAAATAAGTAACAAAATGAACAATGAAGGAAGGGAGAAAATAACAAAATAATCATGGAAATGTCACTAATAATTTAGAAAGTAAATAAAATAAGCAACAAAATAAGCAAATTCAGCTTCAAAATGAAACAAAAATGAACCAAATAATTAAAGCAATGACCAAATATGAATAAAATGAATTAAAGAAAATTAATAAAAAATGAACAAAATAATCCAGCAATGACAATAAATGAATATATTGATCAAGTGGATTTAAAAAAGCAACAACATGAACAAGAAAAAGAACAACATAAACAAGGAATAAAGAAGATAGTCAACTAAATGAAAAACAAAACTACACAATGAACAAAATATTTATGGAAATGAACATAAATGAACAGAATAATTAAGAAAATAAATCAAGTAAGCAACAAAGTCAACAAAATAAAAATCAAAATTAACAAAAAAGGAACAAAATCATCCAACAATAAATGTGAAGGCACAGATTAAGCAAAAAAATAAAAATAAAGCAACAATATAACCAAGACAAGAATCAAAATGATAAAAATAATTAAGACAATTAAGAAAGTCATCAATTTTTTAACATAAATGAGCCCCAAAATGAACAAAGCTGTTGTCAGTTATGTAAATTGGTGTTTTTTTAGACACCCAAACATTATGTTACATCTAAATTCGGAACAGGAATCTGCAGATTTAATCATTTTATTTATGGACAAATGCACAATTTACTGATATGAAATCCTATTCATGTTGACATCATTACGGATATTGGACAGGCTATAAAATCCGTATGTGGACATTTCCTAAAAGTGTGAAGCACCCCTGAACGTGGAACATTTCATAAGTCAAAGAAGTGTAGAGAGAAAAGACAAACAAGCAGAGAGAGTGAGGCAATGAATGCATCTTCTCATAGTTTGCGTTGTGATGCACGCATTAAAGCATGATTATTGTAAGGAAAACAGGCAAGCTGGAACACTGAGAGGAGCAAAAAAGGATGGGTTAAGACTATATAATTTTAGGAGAAAAACAAACCTTGTAAAATGTGTTTCTGGAGCTCCAACATAAAAAGCAGCTCTCTAATTTGATGCCACAGTTCTCTCTGTGATGAAGAGGAGGCTCTCGGCTGGCTGACTGAGGAAATGCTTTACTGCCATCTTCTGGTCACGTGAAAAAGGCAGTTATTACAAATGCAACACATAGCTCTCAGATAATCAAATACAAATGGGATATGTATTGACCTATTGGAAGGCATGGGCACATGCATTCATGCTCAGACAGTGGGAGGCTGACAGATTCATACGCACATTACAGAGGAACAGGGAATTGAAATGTTCACTCTTTAGAAATGCAGTCAGTCTGTGTCCGTTTCTTCTTGTATGAGAATGATAACATTTCCTCCACATGAATATTTTTTAATGAGCAGCAGGGTCTTTTGTGTACTTAAATGGCTATCTGTCTTTTGGAAACTGCACATTAGTGGCTACACTTGAATCTCCAGTCACACACATACACACACCATATTATTGCATACTGTCAGCATGCAAAAATCAATTTTTAATTTTGTTTGGGAAAAATGAAGCATGTAAAATCATTAGGGTGGTGTCTTCCAAAATGTGCATCCATACAGATGAACACACACACATGCAGATACACCAAAAGCACACACTCACACACAGCAAGTCATGGATACACACAAATGCATGTCATGTCCTCTTGTAACAAATACACAGCTGCTTATTGATCCCATCCTATTTGGTATTCATTATCGGCACCCTTTACTGACCTGACTACCTTACTTTCAGTCCATTGCCTATTTCTAACCTGTTGTAGACTATTATTTCCTCTCTGCTCTGAGGATGACCAGGAACACTGTTCATTACAGCCAGGATGCTATTAGACTTGCAAATGTCTGCCTTGCCTTACACTCTCTGTTTCTCTCTGTGTCTTGCTCTCTCTCTCGTCTCCAAAAGTGCAGTCATTAACAGAGCTCTTCTTAACCCTGCAATTTGCCATCTTATCCATGCGAAAAAAAGGCATCAAGGGTGGATGAGATCTGTCCCGGATTTTTTCCTGGCATGTTGTGGTCAACGTGTCCCTTCAGTTACCACATGGTATTTCCGGATAAGAACAGATAAAGCTGCTCTGCATGAAGGTCAATGCAAATAACCCTTACATCTTGGCCAATTTGGTGAACATTGTGCGCACTCAAAATACTTGGAAACAGAGTTCACATTAAGGTGCGACTTAATTCACAAATACAGAGATAATCTCAATGAAGTCCTTTCATTTACCTCCTTTACTTTGCCCTGCTCGGAAGGTATTAGCCCCTAACACTCCTTTGAATAAGAACCCAACTTTATGAAGTAATTATAAGTTAGGTTCAAGAACAAAGAACTCGACTGATTCTCATCCAAAACCCCCTTTCTGCTTCCTTGCCTCCTGAGCTGTCATTAGAAAAACCACGGGGGTGGACAATAAAGCTCCAATACCTCCATAAGACATTGCCACAAAACTTGAATCTCACTTCAAGGTTCCCCATCCATGACGCTATTTTGCCCAGACTCAACTTCAGGCACTGTTTGATCTATGGTGGTGCTTCACCTCATGTCAGACCCTTCTGTCTCGTCCCACACTTGATCTAAGCATCTTTCATTACTCAATTTTTCCTCCCTTGCTTAGCATGTGAAATAGATAAACATATTGAAAGCCAGGTCTGTTGATTGCACCCTGTAATTGTGTAATGTTCAATATCTACGGCTAGTTTCAGGTAAACCAGTTCAGACACTTTGAAGCTATTGCTTATTTTCTTGTTCCAAACAAGAGTGTTCCCAATCTAAAAAAAATGTTGACAGGCTAGAGCTAGTCCATAATGGTCTATAATCATGGCAAGTTTCAAGTACATTGATTTGGCTACTTTTAAGATATCACATTTGTTATTTAAAGGCAGTAGTACCCCACATCAAAAAAAGTAGGGCCAGCTATCCTAAAATTTGACAGAATGAAGATCATTAAGTGGTTAAATTCCAAACCACTTCCAAGATATGGTATTTTATTCATTACAAGCAGTAGCACCCCATATTGAAAAAGGAGGTACACCACTTATCCTAAAATTGGACAAGATAGACATTTTTCAGTTGTCAACAACAGTGGCGAGTTTCAACTAAATTGCTTCAGCCACTCTCAAGCACTTGCAAATTCGCTCATTCAAACTATCCCACAAGCGCCACCTTATCCTAAAAGTTGATAGGCGTGAGATTTGGTTTTGGTTTCAAAGTAAACTGGTTCAGACAATTTTGACTTATTGCATCTTTTCTTTTCTTGAAACAAGCGGTAGTGTCCCTATTGAAAAGCAGTAGCACAATCTATCCCAAAAGATGACAGATGATGTGCATCTTTAAAAGTTATAAATAACAGTAGCGCCCCCTATTGAAAATGAGTGGTGCCACTTATCTCATAAGTTGACAGGATTGGACCTTTAAGGGCTCGATAACCATGGCGTGTTTCATTTAAATTGGTTCTCTTTGAAGCACACATTCCAAGTTGTCGCCACCTTATTTCAAATGTTGGTGAGTATGAGTCTTGATTGTGGTCAGTAACTGTGTATCGAGTAAAAGGTATACACACTGGTCACTTGAATTCACAAAAGAAAACAACATTGCAAAATTGCATTAGGTTCAAACCCATTGCATCTGTACTGCATTTTAATGCTCCATGTCACTTGCTATAAGACAGACCAAAAAACAAGAAGAGATAGTTTAAACAAGTGGCACCTCATGAAGGTCCTGTATGGTAAGTACAACACAATTATTAATGTCATAGAGTTGTACACTAAAATGCATTTTAAGCAAATTAAATCTTCTAAACCCCTAGAATTCTTTCACACTTGACCTTTAGCTTTTAATCTTGCATGACTTGTCTTATAGGAATCATTATCTCCAAAGCTAAAAGAGTCTGAGGTATTCATAAAGAAGAAAAAGACCTGTGAGCTGAGCTACTTCATGGAGCAGAGTGGAGCCAATTGATCTTGGCAAGCATGCTGCTCAGGCGCATCCCTTTGGACATAAAACAGCTAAAGGAGAGCCAAATAAAAGACCTAAAGGACAAAGAAATGATTACATCTCTGAGGTGGCCTGGAAGTGATGTGCAACTCCCCAAGAGCAGCTGAATGAACTTGGCAGAAAAAAATGACATTTGGCCTGTTTTACTCCTGCTCCTTTCTCTTCGACACAAATCCTACCAAGGCAAATGACAAAAAAACGGATGTATTTGTGAGTGAATAGTCCAAAGCCCTTCCTGTTGTATTGGGAAATAACGATGAGGGATGTGGGTTCATGTCCACTTGTCTACAAGGTATCCTGCTGTAGAGTAAAACACAATTCTGTCTCTTTCCACTGCTGGCGGTGTGACAACCCCATGGCAACAGTTTTAGCGGAGTCAGCTTGTCAAAATCACCCCTATTTTACACATACTGAAGGAACGACTGTGCAAAAACAATTCTACCATGCAGGAATTGTCTGTACAAGTTTTACAGTAAAATGTGAGAATGAGGCTTCACAGTGACTTATGAGTCTGCCTTTGTCATACATCGCACCTCTTTCTTTCAAACAGGCATCACACCGTTACTATACAGTACGAAAAAAGTTTGGGATACAGCTTGAATTTTAAAAACATCAATGTCTCATACACATGGGGAATGAATGCTGTTGATTTTTCGTGGCCTCAGGGGCCTCTGGGGCCCGAAAAGAATGAATGCATGAATGTAAATAGAGTCAAAGGCAGGTTGACGAGTTCGAAAACCGACTGAACAGTCTTCATCCAGTGCCACCAAATAAGTATCTCCCACCAAAGCATTGAATGATGTAGAATCAAGCAGCTGACATGAGCACTGGTCTGTATTTATGTACAATGCTTTTTAACTTGAAGCAATTTTTATGGGCAATATACAAAATTATTAAAAGAAATGAATAAGGCGCTCACAGCAATGGATGAGTAAACTATTATCATCACTGTACTGTCTCTTAAAGCATCATCAACTGAAAAATAGGCACAGTAAAACAAAACTAAAGATGTACATGCAAACGTGGAATTTTATTATAGTACCTGTAAATGTATTTAATCATATTTCAGCACTGATTGTGTACTGTACTTGTTCACATCTGTATCTACACAGTCTACACCATACTCTTGTTCACTGAACATAGACAAAGTCACCAAGCAATCATTATTTCATGCAGATGCGGGATATAATGCAAACACATAAATATTCAGATAATGATGCTGAAAAATAATCTCACGTAGAGAGAAAATGCCAGGCCTCCTTTGAACGTTGCACTTGTCATTATAATGCATTGTGTTCATGTTGTGCATTTACATGACTGACCCATACACAAAAACATACACACTGCAGAGTTAGTACATACTAAAGTCATTTGGAACGCGACTGCTCGGGGCCACAATTAAGACTATTGTGGCTTTTGTAATCACTTTCCAAATCCCACCATCTGATTGGAGAAGACACATCCAAACCTGCGGCCAGATTCGTTTCATAAAGAGGGCCAAGACCTCCTCTGTTATTATTGCTGAAAGCACCAACTGTATGTGTTTGTGTGTGTGTTGCACAGTGTGAGGAATAATATATCAGAGGGACACTGGGAAACTCGGTGTGTTTCATAATAACCTGAGGATGTGCATCCTTCCAGAACAAATTATTTCTGAGCTAACAACACTAGCTTCAATCAAAACAGAGGACACAGAATAATGTGAGGAAGTGAGTCTCCTGAGTCGGTCTAAATCTTGTCCGGCATTTTTCTCCACAGCTCCTCATGGTGGTGGAGCAACAGAAGCATCATCATTAGGAAACAGAACACACATGGGATCCTCGTCTGAATAATTAAACTGAATATTCACACAATTAACTTGTTGGCACGCTGTCTCAAAGCACGGAATTCCAGAGATCTAGTGGAAAAGGAGTTCTTTTCAAAATTAGCTCTATTGATTTTTACAAAAGGTTCCATCCCCTGCACCCTACAATCTCTGCAAAGCAGCAGTGTAATTTCCTAATAAGCACATGCTATTAGATGAAATTACAGAGATTTTCAAAGATCTCCCTTTCAACCCCGTCTCTACCACTGCCACCACACCCACTGCACCAATGAAATTGCTGCCTGGTCATTTTGTCGGCATTACCTGTCTGCTCTCGTATAATAATGTAATTATCTGGTGACCAGTGTAATAATCTTGCTGAATTACATTGTGACCTCTGCCTGCGTGGCTTGCTTTCACAACTCGTCACTCCACAGAGTAATGGGGACAGACTGGACCTAAATGAGCTACGTCTGATGAACCAGTAAATGTAAGCATGCATGTAATGGACACAAACATGCTGAAGAGGACAAGACACACAAAAGGAAAAAAAATAGAACAGGGACAGAACTATCGCTTGTGAATAGTAGCACTTTCACACTCTTAAGTTAGAACTCATCACATTATTTATGGTTTAGGTCAAAATGATCAGCCCTCCTATGAAAATCTGATTCTTTTCCAAATGTTTCGCATGCTTTTCACTCCAGTTGTGGATATGTAAAAATGCTTTAAGCAGGACAAGGATATACAACTTGCAGGCAGTTCGTAGACATTTTATGTATACATTTCAGTGTCAATCAGCTAATTGAAAAAAATAAAATCATTAGGACGCTCATTCAGCCACTGTCAGTGATACAAGGTATGTCTATAGACTGTGGAAACACTGGAACAGATGTCTCTTTGTGACTTTGTTTCTGTGATGTTCTCACCAGTGTTTTATTTATATTGCAATATGCTTTAACCCAAGAATGTACAGTACATGTTGTTTCTTATTATTTTATTCTTTTTATTGGCCTATGAGTCTTAAATAAATTGTATTATTACACACCTGTGAATTGAAATTGTTTCTGGTAACTACTTCTTGATTCTGCACAGCTGTCATCAAAGCTAAATGTGTCTATGTTGGACAATGTAAAATATAATACATGTTCTCAGTTGTTTAAGACTTTTTTGTTTATGTCATAATTCCATACATGTTCTTTCACAGTTTGGATGTCTTCAGTATGAAGGCTTTCCATACAGAGACAATGCTGTTATTGTGAAGGATTTACAACCCTTATTGCCAAAAAAAAGCTCACCCATGTGGAAAAAATGAAAATGAAACAATAATGGACTTTTTCAATCCTGTTATCCACCGCAGTGTGTAAAATATCTGCACCCATTTATACGCTTCTTTGAAAAACATCATTTCAAAACAATGCCGTAATAATGCACTTAATGAAAAACTGATGATCCTTGGTCCATCTTTTGCTCCTGAAGGACTAAATCTCTTCAATTCTACCCTGAGACCAAATCATGTTTAAAATGACCTCTTTCACAGCTGTTTGAAATCACACTGAATAATTTTGTCTTATTTTTAGCTCTAATTTTTGTTTGATTTGCATTTTCCATCTGGATGAACTTTTTGGGAATAGGGACTGTAACATTAAAGGTTTCCAAAAAGATATAAAGTTCTTGCAACAAAGGATTTACATTTAAAAATTGCACAAAAGAGCCGCTCATGCGAAGTGTAACGTTGTATTGTACCAAAATGAAGCAATTAAAAACAGGGAATGTAATAGTAAGTAAGAAGCAATAACAGATTAATTCATGTTGTCTTTATTATTTTATTTTCATTTTACTTTCATATATATTTTTGCCAAAGTCATTGTATTTTGTCACTTTGTTGATGCTATTCTTGCATCAAATCACTAGAGCATCTAGAACTCATGTGAGGAACCAAAAACACCACACACAGCAAAATAAATCCTGCCAGTGTGCAAAATACATTTGTGCCTCTTTGTCTCTGCAGGTATGGTAAAATCACATGCATGTACCACACTACAACAGCCAAGTGTCTCGTGAATTACGTGTATCAACGTGAAATGATGTGTCAGTAGCAATTCGCTGCCATGCTGCGCTAGGGTATGTACCCTGTTGTCGCAGCCTCAGCTCTAATAGAAATGCTAAGGACATAATAAACTGATTTCACAGCTATGTAAAGTGCTAAACATGTCATTTTGTAGGCACATGGTGTTTTTGTGTAGGCTCAAGATATGTGAAATAATGAAAGCCTATTTATTTATGTGTCTTCATATCTTGTTTCTTTATGGTGTCTGCGATGGAGGGTTTTAAAAGACAGGTGTCTTTTACACTGATAATGAGTTCAAATAGGTGCAATTAATACAGGTAACGATTGGAAACAGAGGAGCCTCTTAAAGAAGAAGTTGCACATCTATGAGACACAAATCTTGCTTGTTTGTAGGTGACCAAATACTTATTTTGCCGTGGAATTTACCAATTAATTCATTAAAAATCCTACAATGTGATTTTCTGGACTTGTTTTTCTCATTCTGTCTCTCATAGTTGAAGTGAACCTATGATGAAAATTACAGGCCTCTGTCATCTTTTTAAGTGGGAAAACTTACACAACTGGTGGCTGACTAAATACTTTCTTGCCCCACTGTACATAATAGTAGTTGTTGCATCTCATGTAACATCTTGTAGAATGTATGTAATGCAAAAACTTCTAAATGCTAACTCCAACCCTAACCCATAGTGTTACAAAGTAATGACTTCAAACGCTAACTTAAATGTGTTTTCCTTATCCAGAATTAAAAAATAGTTTTGAAAGTTCTCTATTTTTATGTTTCTCACTCAACAATTAGTAAAACTTGCTTGGAACTGGGACCTGGTCTGTGTTATGATGCTGTACATTTTAGGACACATTAAATGCACGTTCACAGTCACAAACGCACAGTGTCTAGAAACAGTTTCTGTATATTGTCAAGTCATGGTTCATTTCAAGCAGTGAGTGATTATTTCTAAGACTTGGGAATTATTTTTGTCCCATGCAATGCTAGCAGCAGTTGCCTATACAATTTTCCACCAGCTAGCTTTCTGATCTCACATTTCCACTCCTGGTATGTGCACTGCATATTCCAAATGACTTTCTGTGTTTCAACTGCATGGAGCCAGGCATCAAGGGGGATGACTTGATGCCTACAGTAGATTACTTACTGTATGTCCGTCCTTTGCTGTGCTCAAGTGAGTCAAAGTAAGACCAAAAATGTGATAGAAAATTCTGCAGATCACCGATTGATCCATTCAGCATTAATACCAATGTGAGTCATCATGTCACATTATGAGACACGAAGTCAAGGCTGAGGGAAGTCATCGAAGCCATTGATAGTTTTCAGAGGTGTGAACTTCTGGTAAACTGTTTCCAACACTTCAGAGCTAACGTGTCTTTTCTTGTTACAAGCAGATGAGGCTTTATCGCTTTAACATGTACTAGCATTGGGAAATTGGTGTGATTAGATGTCCAAATTTCTGTCTTAATTTTGTCTTTACTTCCCATGCTAGAAAAGTTTTGGCAACCAAGATTCGGGCCACCAGTGTCACCAGGAACTTCAGGGTACAAGAAGCAAGGGGGGGATTTACAGGAACATCCTCTCACTTGGCCCTCTCAGCTATGACGTCTGTGTCAGTCCACTTATCATACATTATTTTTTTCAATTGTAAAATCTGTCAATACTTCCAAATCCGACTTATGAGGGCCTTTAAAATTGCTGCTAGTTTCCTAATGATGTCATATCCTGCTTTGGATATACTCAGTGAGCATCGAGTAAAGCGCCTAGAGATAATCGGCGATTATGATTGGCGCTATACAAATAAAGATTGATTGATTGATTGATTGATAAACCTTTAAGCTCAGTTAGATCACATAAAGGTTCCTGTAATTTGACCCACCGGCAGAGTTCCTGCAGTGGACATACGTACCAACCAAGGGCCCCCACCCTGAAAAATTACTCTGAAGTTTTTGTGATGGAAACGTGACTTTAGACTTTGGGTGAAAACACAGCCATCTGGAAAGAGCTGCTCTTCCCCATCAAGAGGAGTCCGTTTAAGTGGTTTAAGCATCTGGTTGGCTCCTCCCTTGTGATATGTTTCAGACATTAGCTATTGGGAGGGTGCCGCAGGGCAGATCTCAGACATACTGCAGGGAGTATATCTCTTACCTTGCCTGGAAATGCCTTGGGCTCTCCCCAGGGAAACTGGAAGAGGTGGTTGGAGAGAGGGAGGTCTGGGCCTCTTTGCTTTGACAGCAGCTCCCTCGACCCTGACCTGGGTGAGCAACAGAAAATGGATCAGTGTTTCTGTTTCCATTGCATGTCAGAAAGTGACCTGAATATCTTATTTCAAAAGGTCCTGATTCCAAGTGGAAAAACTCATGCAATTTCTCATCAAATTATTTCCAGTATAAGCATCTCCCTCACACAATCTTTTTACATGTTGCCTTAGACAATAATAAAAAACAACAGATTCAGCTTCATCCTCAACTGTACATTTATGCATCTGTTTCTTTTTTGTTTCATTTCCACATGTTTGCAACCAAATGGAAAGTAACAAAAGACAACTTTTCCAAAATGGCCTTTTGAACCTATGTTCTCTCAACAACACTCAGGTGATAATCACTCAGCTGAGGTGTTCATTTGCCTTAAACATGCATTTAGATGTTTGGCATTTATCTGAGTAGACTGTTTTATAAAACATTACAGCAACTGCACAAAGCGAGGAAAAGACACATCAAAGCAGCAAAAGAGTTGGTAAAAATCAAAGAGAGATGCTGACCCAGTAACCTCTGGAGAGCTCTTTTATCCAAACAAATGCAACTGCCCTTGCATCATGTTGATTTACAGGCTGTAGTTTTATGTTACAGATGTGATAGAGTGCATTGTGGTCAGGAGCAGATATTCTATATGCACCATCAAGGCGCTCTTTCTATTCTCTTTCCTTATTCCCGTGTGATGTATCGCTTTCTCTTCAGTCTTATTTTCTTAAATAACATATTAGTCTTTTTTTCTGTGGAACAACAGTGTCAGGTTTTAGACGATAAAACAACAGTTAAAAGGAAAAAAGAAAGAAAAATGGAAAGCAAAGAGAAAAGTGTGAGAAGACATTCAGTCTTGCTTGGCTTTACTGCCCAGGTTGTCAAGTTTTGCCACTTGGTTATGACTCCTTGACATTAATTTTAAATGGTTACTGTACCCTTATAGCAGTTATAGTTTTAATGTGTACTGTAGGTTACCTGTTAGATGGACATCACAAGTGGACAATCTGAGCCAGGTGATGTTGATGAGCACCAAAAATGTTCACAGGAAGTGGGTGGGATGGTTAATGTGAAACAAGTTTTTTTTACATTGTGGCTCCATTGGAACATTTTCATAAAATTGGTTCTGACATCATCCAGGGTGTACCCTGCCTTCGCTCAAGTCAGCTGGGATAGGCTCCAGCACCCCCCC